>JAQGAU010001868.1:0-17417 GCA_034698045.1 Paramacrobiotus richtersi | reverse complement strand
GTAAATTTAACTCTCTAATGATAAATAAATAATTTTAGGTAATATTTAATAAATAATAAATAAATAATAAGTACTTAAATATTTATATTTTGAAACACTGTATTAAATATCGAAGGTCTTGCCAGAATCGGTTTAGTGTTGTTTGTCCGTCGGTCAGTCACGACACATAAAAACATTAAATATTAAGTAAATTTAACTCTCTAATGATAAATAAATAATTTTAGGTAATATTTAATAAATAATAAATAAATAATAAGTACTTACATATTTATATTTTTCAAGTATTAAATATCTTGAAATAACTGATAGTTCTAATATTTTTAAGATTCCATATTTCGAAATATTTTTTATATTGTGTGTATTAAAATACTAATAAAACCAGTAATGCAGAATTACTGTTCGTTTTATTTTCAAATCAATATTTATTATTAAAAGCAACTTGCAGTTTAGTAACACTAAACCGTAAGATAACATTGAACGCACAAATATACCATTGATTTTTGAACTAGTTTTTAATGGAGTATTTTGCTAAATGGACCAAAGACGAATAGCTATTTGTTTAATAGTATACAAGTGTAATATATATTCAATATTACATTTTTAAAAACCTTTACTGTAAAAACGAGTACGAATTGCTGCATTTACTAGCCGCAGGGTCAATTTCGTTACAATATACGATATCGATACAATACCAAATCGATATCACTACCGGTATACTCGGCCAAAATAAATTTCGTGTTGGGTTGGTCAGTTATCACGACAAAAAAATCACTTATTATGGTAATCACAAAATGACACTGATCTAGCTATATTGAAACCACTCGAAGTAGTCCTGTCGTCAAAAACATAACTTACACCAGGAACTTACTATCTAGATACTATTCAGACAGTAAGTAATTGGTTACACTATTCTTTCAAACCGCTGCATGCTCTGTAATCGAAAACATATTTCACATATGTCTTTCGCTTTGCCAGCGCGGTTAGAGGTATTACATTTTCCGACATAACCAATTTTTTGCTCCCCCGCCGGTAGAGTCGCGTAAAACTTCTGTTCCTACGCAAGACAAGACAAGTTTATTCCTCTGGCCATTTCGGTCCAGCAGGTGCCATGCATCGATATGCATGACATTAACTCCATAACAGACAGGGGATCATATCAAATACTGGGCGAAGAATAATGAAAAAGAAAGAAAAGCAGTGCAAAATCTACTACCCAAAAGGCTATGACAACACCAGAAATCAACCACAAGAAAACCTTAAACTAAAAAAAGGAAAACTGAGTAAAACCATCATCCACTGGAGATTATCAAAGATTTAAGTGATGAAATTTTGAAATGAAAATCGAAGAAAACCCCCAGCCGTAGTTCTGGGTTCAGAAAACCCATTTACGCACAATAACGTTCTCTGGCCACATGTTTGCGTTGTTAATTTTATCAGTACATTTTTTGAAACTGCCAATTTGAGTATAGAGTGTAGATGGCTGAGTATAGCTGACAAGGCCTCGGCACGACAAATTAAACGCGAAAAATTTTGGCTTTTTTTCTATAATTACAACTACATGTAATTAGACAAGTAATTAAAAAATTCAGTTTGGGTCTAGACGGGTCCGATGAGCCGCACGAAGAAATCCCAAAGATGGGAAGTTGCGATGTCGCCAGTGCTATCGCCCTTGTAGGTGAACAGAAATAGCACTTCCTGTATTTGCTATGGCATGTAGAACAGTTTATGTCAACGCAGGCTGTTGCGTAGCAAATTCCATTACCGCCATACTTAAGAAAAGGCGAATGCCCATCTGTGAGATTTCCTCCCGCGGCTCCTCGGACTCGTCCAGGCCCAAACTAAATTTTTTAATTACTTACATAATTAGCTGTAATTATAAAAAGAGAGCCGAAATTTTTCGCGTTTAAGATGTCGTGCCACTGCCTTGTGAGTATGTATATATGGCTGAGTATAGAGTACCTCCGCTTTGATTCGGTCGATCAGTCAGTATGGTCAGCCTAGTTTGCTGTGGACTTCGGTACTGATGCACACAAAGAGTACTGCAGTTTTGTTGACTGTGCTGCTGCTATTGTTTTAGCAGAAAGTAGTACGTACTGCAAAATTTCTTGCAGACAGGAAGTGCAAGGAAGGCAATTACACTGTCGCTTAACTGCTTGCAGTACAATATTGACACAGCTGAACATTAACGTTGTCGTAGCAGTCCTCCAATACTTACTAATAATGGGCAGTAACGTTGTTATACAACGATGGTTTTTGATCTTCCACCGGCACGGCGGCACGTATTGTACCAAGAACTTACTATATTCAGATACAGTAAGTTCTTGACTGTACATATCCTAGGGACAAAGCAGCAAGCAGCAAATTTTTAAACAGAACATTCTCAACCAGTATATGTGACAGGCGAAACTGTCCGGCGCACAGTTTTGCTGTCATTCGAACGCCCAGCTTGTTAGTATACTCGTAGTATGCGTTGCTATCATTAGGATTCGAAAGTACAGAATTCGAAAGTACAACTTGTTGTCGCTTGGTCAGCTTATTATCGTACGATCAAGTAAAGATCTCTGTCTGCACGAATGCGTGGCTGACACCCCCGACCCCCAGGGGGCCAAAATTAAATCAGGGAAGGTAAAAAAAAACTTTTTTAACGGCGTACATTCAAAATGTTTATGTACATGCATTTCGGAGTGTGTACTTCGGTAGCCGCAGTGCGGTTTCCAGAGGTTGCTAAGGTACAAGTATGAAGGATTAGTTGTACGAACCGCCTGCGCATAATCAGTTCGGAATAAAAATGCTTACAGTACTTGAGCAAATGTCGTTAAGTATGGCACCTGGCGAGTTACGGCTCGTAACCATATCAGAAAATCTGTCAAAACCTAAACACTTCGTATTCGTTTGGTCCTGAGTTAATTTTGCAAAACGATGAACCAAAAGAAAGCGCAAAATTTGGTAAGTATTACGATACCAAAAAAGTGCTTTTTCATGGCTGTTGAAGGATATTCGAGGCGTTTGTAGACACCGCGTGTTTCCACGGACGCAACTTCCAACGATTTTGGCTCTTGCATATGTTAAAAAAAACCGCTTCGTATTTCCTTCAGTTGCCATAAAACAGCACTTGTTTGGTATCATAATACTCATCAGATTTTGCGCTTTCTTTTGGTCCATCATTTTGCAAAATTGACTCAGGACAAAACGAATGCGAAGTGTTTAAGTTTTGACAGATTTCTAGGTGCAAGAAGCGTTGCGTGGCGAAGACTGGCTTGGGCTAACAGTCATTTCCCCTCACGTTAATATAATTGTCCCTGCACAAGAAGCATTGGGGGGAAAGGTGCGATATCTCGTGATCCGTAAAAAATGTGCCATATCCTACCGCCTGTGTCGAAGTACCATCTTTGGAAGCTTTATGGAATGATTCCAGTTCCAAATAGGAATACGGCAAGTTCGATAAATGCGTGACACGTCGTTTCAGCGCCGTCGATTTCAGCGCGCGACCTTTCAGCGGCCGCGTTTCAGCGCCGCAACGTTTCGCAACCGCAACATTTCATATCAGCGACACTTGACACTCGCAATGTTTTAAATACACAACATTTCACTTCTGGCAGACGAATAATGCAAAACGACTATGAGAACTGTCATCAACTGTACAACGCTTTTGTAAAATATTCCGCCAGTAGGCTTACAAGTCCTGACTGGAACTGAAATTTTGACGGTGGTTTGTATTTGAATGCAACAGTTGAAACGGATGCTTCTGTCACAGTTCTGTGCAGAAAAGTCAACCGTCAAAAAGATTATAACCTTTTGCGTAAAACCGTACAAGTGCCATAATTTGCATGAATGCAACTCTTATTAGACATCCGTGTTGGGCGATACTGTACAGTTGCAAATTTAGGAAGTCTAAGAAAAGGTTTTTGATTAAAACGAGTTAGTCCGTACAAAAAGCACTAATATTAGTATGAATCTGATGTACGGCACCAAGAGGTCACTTAATTAGTATCAGCACGGTAACGCTAATACCGAACACGAAAACAAGCAGCGGTGAAACGCATCAGTTATGAACTGTTGCGTCTGCGAAACGTCACCGCGGTGAAACATCCTTGCTGTGAATCGTTCTTTTTGTGAAAGATACCGCGCTGAAATATGCCGCGCTGAGATAGCTGGCGCTGAAATGTCGTATAATCGATAAATGTATGCAAACATATCTGTACAACATCCGCTGCAGCTGCGAGTTTGCCTGGTTCCGATCGTTGTGGACGAACACAGCAAACAGCTAAAGATAAAAGTGAATCGGGAAGAACTATACTCGATACCTGGTGGGTATGGGAATCCGGCTTATAGAAAAGAGGATCTGTACCATCCAGTCGACTGTGCTGCGTCTCCATTTCCTGCCGGAGTAGAGTGGATCAACTACTACACTCAGGTTAAATATTCCATCAACGAACCAAAATGTGATAAAGTTCAACCCTGCCAAAATATTCTGCAGGCTCTCGTAACAGACTGCTTTTGAACATTAATACTGAAAACCTAAATTATCTTGTAGTAGTCACTAGTACTGTTCTGCCAGTATGTACATATCAGTTCGTTGATTAAAGCAACTTGCATATGCAAGGCTATTGGCCGCTCGTACAGCTAGTGTGCTGGTCATATACGAACGCAAAACGATCAGACATGGTTTAATAAAAAACTAATTCCTCTTACAATTAGCACGAGAAGGAAGTTGGAACTGACTGATATTTACTGTACAGCACTTACTTAATGCTATACTGAATTTGTTCCCAAACCTTGCCGAAGTTACTATAACGTGTTCAAAAAGTTATCGCTCTGCAAAAAAAACAGACCGTCAAGGCAGTTTGCCCCTTCCGTCTACCGGTAGCCTAAAAACTGAACATCCGAAGCCCTCTAAAAACAACAACCGAACTGGTTATAATTGGTGGGTTTGCACTAAACTGGCTCACTTTGCCGGCAGGGCAGGGGAAAACATGTTCGATTTCGAAAAGGTTCATACGAATAACCAGTAACGACTTGGTGACCTGCACTTCTCGTTAAGTGTGCGGATGTCTCTCACTTTCCCGAGCCTTTTACAGCATGGCTGATTAACAAAGCTGATTAACAAAGACGAAGAGAACAAAGCTGCTTTCAACAGGAAATATTTTAGTGAACGAAATGCGAACCTAAAGTAAGGATCCTAATAAACGGTAGGTACCCTTTCCATATATTCCTCTAGAATTGACATTATGCGTTACTTGTTTAACAACGGTATAGAACGTCTGGCGTATCGCGTGACATAAACGCGAGATTTTTCAACCAGAAATCCCATTAGGACCTTCTCTTGCAGTTTCAAATCACACGGAGATTATTCATGATCTCTGACTGTGTATAAGCCATAAGAAAATCAGCATCACCATATTGCGTGGGATAATTACTTTTCAAAATTGCATTTGTATTATCTTGTTCATTATAAAAACTTTCGATAAAACTGTTACATCGTGAGGGGGAAACTTTTCAATCATCAGTCTACCAGGGCATCGATGTACTAAAGATTAATTTAAAAGCTATTGGTATAGGGCAGAATGCTATTGGTTAGAAATGGCTCTACAGTTGTGCGAGACATCTCATGTCGCTCCAGGACAGAGGCGCGGCATTTAGGAAAAATGTCAGGATAGTCAAGAGCTTGTTTAAAGCGTACATAGTGTACCTGGTACTGGTGTTACCGTTTGAAATTGTTATGGTGCTGGGAATGGGAGAGATGATGCCGCATATTTGGTACATGTTGAGTTTACTGCTGTTTTATCGAGTTGGGACGACTAATTGCTTTGTGTACGCGGCGCGCTTCAGGAAGTATTGGGATGGGTTTCGACTGTTTTTCAGATTACCAAGGAAGGATAATTTGGTGATACCCAGTGTGCAGCTGTCCATATTATCTCAAAGGTCAAACAGAGCATCTGGAAAGCTGTTTTCACTGTAGCGTTACACCGAACGAAAACACGTATCTTCAGTCTTTTTCTGTCTACTTGTTTAGTCTTACATCTTTTGCAGAAGGACTTCCGAACCTATTTTACTAATAAACTAAGGTGTAATTTACGCCAGCTTGACAGCTAGCTGTTGTATTAGCACTTGAACGTTCTCTGGCGATAGAGGCCATTGTTGAATTTAGTATGAAATTACCCCGATTGCAAGAGTCGTATTAAACTCCTAGCTTCTCAAGATATTAAGTAGATCAAAGGTCGATAGAAGATAAATACGAAGTTAAAATGAGTGGTGCGTTTGAATAACGTTATAAGATTGCCCATATACTGTATAGCTTATTCTTTGCCGCTTTAAAGCAACGATCGTGCCAGTTTAGACATAGTCCCGTGGGTAATACAAAACTCACATTACTTTATTTACGATGTGACGAGATTACTCTAACAATAAGCACCCATCTGATGCAAGTTGAAGTGTGCAACAGAAGAACAAAATGTTTTGTGGTGTTACTCAGTACCAGACATGCGGAGGTTATTAAAACATGCAACGGTCACTCAACAAACACGTATGCCCATTGTATGCATGGTAAGTAGCAGATACCGAATGCGTAGTTAGTACCACCTACACTACGTAATAAGTATCAGCAAAACCTAAGATGTTTAACATTCAGTTGTTTGTACAACGTTCCAGCATTGCGATTGCTTAAGGGCATACTTGGCTGAGTTTGCTCTGATGGCAGAAACCGGATATTTATGACACCCGTATTACTCGTCTGTTTTTTTATTTCCCTTATCTTTGGGTCGACAGCAGAAAAGTGGATGGCTCAGCGAATATACCACAGTCAGGCGTACTCACTGCGGACAGCACCGTTAATGTGAATTTGTTTAGTATCAATTTATAATAAACGTTCTGCTGCTGTTTTCTTTTATCCTCGTTGCCTTTTAAAACTGCAGCTTGTAGAAACTGCATTTGAATACATCATGGCCAAAACACTACTAGTTGCATCTTTGCTGTGGGCATCCGCTTCTGTTATTCGTGTTGCGGAATCTGTGGACTACGACGGAGACCATGCGATACCCGTAGGTACTTAAATAACCTAGTACTGCATGTGCTGGGATTCTGATCTAAAACGAGCGACGTCCATAGTCAAGCGTTTCATTGGAAAGCTTTCAGTAATTTTCGCCATTGAAGCGCTTATCAACATTCTCATGGCAATCGTACATGTAGCCACCGATACGATACGTTCACACATTGAATCGGTTGTAGAAATTCTTTCCGCACCGTTGTGGACAGATGGGCCAGATGGAACGAGCTCCGCAAAACTCTGGTCAAACCGGACGGCCATTCCCTATGCGATTAGCGACACTTTAGGTGCGTATTTACAATAGTCATATCTCGCCTACACAGTCTTTTTATATGTACGGATGGGCAGGCTACCACATTTGGTTTTCACAGCCGAAGAACACCAACGTCTTATCAAACGCGCCCTCAGAACAATGGAGCGCAGTACGGATGCTTGTGTTCTGTTCAAAAAGCGGACAGATGAGCGGAACTACCTGTACTTCATGAATACTACGTGAGTTTGAAGATACACGTGGTAAAATAAGAAAAAAGCATCGTCTTAAAGGATGTCATAAAACTTAAAGGATGTCATAAAATCAGCAGCATGCATCACAAGTGTTCCTGCATGCATGCCACCTCTTCGTTCCAGAACCCACGCATCAGTTGGCATGCAAGGAGGATATCAAATCGTACCGTACAACTCGAACTCCGGCGATTCTGACGCCACTGTTATGGGTAACATGCTACATCAAATCATGTGTGCACTTGGTTTCCCACACGAACAGCAGCGTCCCGATCGAAACGATTACATCGAGATAAACTACGATCAAGTACAAAACGGTAACGCGGAGGAATTGAAAATTAGGCGAGATATGCACACTTTTGGAACCAAGTACGACTACCGGTCGATCATGCATAGCGGCGCATACTCTTATGCCAAATCTACACGACCGGTCATTGTACCAAAGAAAGGACTTATTATTCAAGCAGGAATCTTTGCGCGTCTGAGCCCGGGGGATATTGCTAAGATAAAGAGAGCGTACAAATGTCCAATGCGGATCTCACATCAGGACAACAAGCAAGCAAAGGTTATGGAACCGTTTCCAAAGTTTTCCCTGGAACCAATGAGCTATGAGAAATGCAGATTACAGTACAATGACTACTGCACTCCTACCGAGTCTATTTCGAATTTGTGCGGAGTGGACAGTTCTAGAAAAGACTTTCAAATTCGCTGCGTTCGGAATACAGAGCCTATAGTACTCGAACAAATGTCGTTGAGTATGGCACAGGGTGAGCTGAGGCCCGTATCCATATTCCTGGATGCAAGCAATCAAAGCTTGCTTTCACAGTTGACGTTCGATCCCATTAGAATGCAGGTCTTGTTAGTCAGCCTCTGGTACTGTACCGGCGATCGAACAACTGGATGGCTCAGTCAGACCAAGTTTCCCAATTTACTTCAGTTAGAACTGTATGGCTGCCACGATCTGGCCGTCACACGAAATGACTTCGCCTATTCCAGGAAGTTAAGGGTAATCGTCTTTAATGAGTCCACTATCAAAGCGCTAGGAAGAGATACATTCAACAACCTTCCAGAATTACGGATACTGTCCCTGGAAGCTTTGTGGAATAGTTCCAGCTCCAGATCGGAATACGGAAAGTTCGATCAACGCATGCAAACATATCTGTACAATATCCACTGCAGCTGCGAGTTTGCCTGGTTCCGATCGTGGTGGACAAATAGCAAACAGCTGAAAATGAAGGTGGATCGAGACGAACTATATTCGATACCAGGCGGATATGGGAATGGAGCTTATAAAAAGGAGGAGCTGTATCATCCGATCGACTGTGCCGCGTCAACATTTCCTGCCGGAGTAGAGTGGATCAACTACTACACCCAGGTTAAGTATTCCATTAGCGAGCCAAAATGTGAGAAAGTCCAACGCTGCCAAAATGTCCTGCAGGCTCTCGTAACAGACTGCTTTTGAACATTAATACTGAAAATCAGTGGCTAATTTATCTTGTTCTGCGGCCACTTTGCCAGTATGTACGTAAATATCAATTCATTGATCAAAGCTACGTGCATATACAAAGCTATTGGCCGCTCGGACAACTACTGTAGTGTGCTGCACTGCTTGTCATATAATGGCGTTTTTCACGGTTAACCTTTGTCTAACATATTGTAAGGCCGTTTACGACACTGTCCGCCAAGAAAGCACCGGCACCCCATATGGTTAGATTCTGTGACAGTATAGTACAAAAATATGAAGCCGCGACATGCCCGACTGTTTCTCTAAAAACAACAACCGAACTGGTTATAACAGGTGGATTTGCACTAAACTGGCTCTCTTTGCCGGCAGGGAAAACATTTTCGATTTGGAGAAGAAAAGGTTCGTACGGACAACCAATAACGACTTGGTCACCTGCATTTGCACGTTAAGAGTGCGGATGTCTCTCACTTTCCGGAGCCTTTTATATCATGGCTGGTTAACAGAGGCGAAGAGAACAAAGCTGCTTTTAACAGAAAACATTTTAGTGAACGAAATGCGAACCAAAAGTACGGATGCTAATAAATGGTAGGTATCCTTTTCATATATACTGTATTCCTCTACATAGAATGCACATTATGCGGTACTTATTTAACAACGGTATAAAACGTCTGACGTATCGCGTGACATAAACGTGCGAGATTTTCCAACCGAAAACCTTCCCTTGCGACGTAAACTCACACGGAGATTATTTATGATCCTTGACTGCATATAAGCCAGACGGAAATCAGCATCACAGTATTGCGTGGAATAATTAATTTTCAAAATTGCATTTGTGTTATGTTGTTCATTGTAAAAACTTTAGGTAAAACTGTTAGATCGTGAGCGTGAAACTTTTCAATGAGCAGTTTACCAAGGTATCGATGTACTAAAGATCAATTTTAAAGCTTATAGTTGAGGCGGAATTTTATAGTAGAGGCTTTGTCGTGCAAAATTTCAAAATGTACAGTAAACATTTTTCACACCTATGACAGGAAACAGACATGCGGATGTTATCGAGAAACATCCAGCAATCAGTCAACAATGTGTCCACACGAGTAAGGTGCACGTAACCGAATGCGTAGGTCGTGCTATCTACTTCGTACTTACACTGTAGCAAGTATCAGCAATAGAAGTACCCAAGATGTAAAGCAAGTAATATTCAATTCTTTCCATAACTGCCGTAATTTCATTTTGGTTCACTACATCACGTAGAACATTGTAACCATTGCTTAAGGGCATACTTTGGTGAGTTTGACACGGTGGTAGAAACGTGATATTTATGACATCATTATTACCGGTACTGTTTTCTAGGGTCCCGTTTCTTTGTGTCTGGTCATAAAATACGTGGCTATACTGTGTTCGAATGTTTTCATAAACTTCACAATCGGTGCAGACAGCGTTGCTTTTCTGGTACCCAAAGTGCAGTGAATATTCAATATTGTACAGCTCGTTCAGTTATTTTCGTTTCGATTGAGAAATTAATGCACCACTGTTAACAAACTGCAGCTTAAGGGGAAAATCCGGTTAAACCGAAGGTTTTGCAAGAGATGTTGCCATTGCACGAACGTAAACAGTAGACAATACCCATAGAGTGCTTATGTAAGGGAAAAGATGGACCTCCATTGTCCTTTTGTCCGTTTGTGCGCGCAGTGACCGGTTGTTGCGCAATATGGTCAAAAAGTTTAAACAGAGATGCCGTCCTATAAATCCTTGTTTTTATCCAATTTGCTTGAATGATAGCTCAATAAATGCGTTTAAACCTGATGACGATTCTGAACCAGTTTCAGCCGGAAAGGTTGGATGTGCAATTTTAAAATGAATTTTGAAATTTTTGAAATTCATTTTAAAATTCAACAAGAATGTTTTAGAACGTTTTTTGACGTCAGAATCCCCGTATTCTTTTTGTGCATTTAATGATATATCATCTAAACAAATTGGATGGAAAGAAGGATTAATAGGGCCGCATATCTGTTTAAACTTTTTGACCATATTGCGCAACAACGGGTCATTGCGCGCACAAACGGACAAAAGAACAATGGAGTTCCATCTTTTCACTTTCAAAAGGATTATATGGGTTCTGTCGCTTGTTTTCACCGATGCAACGGCACTCTTTCTCGCAGAACCTCCCAAATGACCGGAGTCTAGCCTTAAAACATCATGGCTAAAATATTGTTGGTGGTGCCTTTGGTCAAACTAGTCGCTTTTGTAATTCGTTTTTCGGAATCTGTGGATTACGACAACGTAGACGATGGCACACCCGCAGGTAAATCACTGCATCAGAATTTATAATAAATTTTGAATAAATTATTTATTCTGAAGTATAGTCTGTAGTAAATGTTGTGTCATTTTTGAATTATCAAGGACAGTCATGCTGTACCGACTTTTGAATGGAACAGTTCTGACAAGCTAGAGTGTACTATAGAGTGTGTACCAAGTTACGTTATACAACACTGAATTATTACGGAGTCTGCGGACATGTGCTATCCGGGACGGAGCTTCGTGAGCTATGGTAGAACAAATAACTCGTAAGAGCGTTCTGCATCTGTTTCAGAAGTTCTTTCCGAACTGTTGTGGATAGATGGGCCAAATGGTGCGAATGCCCCAAAACTCTGGCCTAACAGGACGGCCATTCCCTATGTAATCAGCGATCTTTTAGGTATGTTTTACTGTAACAGCCATACATATTTGTGAAATGTTTGCCTTAACAAGCACGCAGGATAATAATAATGACAATAGCAATTTTGATTGTACCAGTATCACAGTTCCGGCTGCTTGAGGCTTCCAGAATTTATAACAACTCTGTATACGTATAACATGATCGTAAAACTATTTTCGGTCACCCGTGCCGCATTAGTCAGCAGCTGTTGACGTTTGCCCCAGTCTGTCGTCACTTTATCCTACGTAAATAACTTTAGCAAACCGCATTGTCGGAAGCTTCCGACAAAGCGTAAACCGACTCTGTCTCATTAGATCGGACCGAGTTAATAAGCTAAAAGTAAACAGCTGATAGATGCCAACAAACAGTACAGCTAAAAGCGGCAGTGAAACTGGTTCACGATTACAACTTTCACGATTAGCGTAAATATCGGTGATGCTGTGGAAATCGTTACTTGCGCTTGGGCAGTTAGTGACGTAATTCATATCTCGCCATCACACCAGTTTACGATACTTTTTGCAGCCGAAGAATACGGACGTCTTATCAAACGTGCCCTTCGAACAATCGAGCGTAATACGGATGGTTGCGTTCTCTTCAAAAAGCGGACAGACGAAACGAATTACCTTTACTTTATGAGCAGGAGTACCGCATCGTAAGTCGTCACGCAAATGGTAAAGTAACAACAGTATTTCAACTAGCACTGCACACAAAGAACTGTGTGAATTTCATTTGTTGTTTGATGAAGAGCGTAATTTGTACTTTTGAAGGGCAACCAGTAACTGTCTACCGGTGCCGCTTGTTTTTGCAGAAACCACTCTACAACCGGCATGGAAGGCGGGTTCCAAATCGTGCCCTTTATGGCAACTTCTGGCGATAAGGATGACTATGCTATTGGTAAAGTACTCCATCAGATTATGCATGCACTTGGTTTCCAACACGAACACAAGCGCCGCGATCGTAACGAATATATCCAGATCAACTACGATCAAATACAAGATGGCTACGCGGATGAATTTGATACTAGTCGAGATATGCGCACCTTTGGCACCAAGTACGACTACCACTCGATCATGCACAACAGCGCGTACGAATATTCCAAATCACGCCCGGTTATTGTACCAAAGAAAGGACTCGTTATCAAGATGGGACAGTATTTCCGTCTGAGCCGAGGGGATGTGGCTAAGATAAAGAGAGCGTATAAATGCCCAATGAGGATCACACAAAAAGACACTCAGCTTCCACAGATTATGGAACCATTTCCGAAATTCTCTTTGGAAACAATGAGCTATGACAAATGTCGCTTGCAGCACAACGAGTACTGCAGTCCAATCCCATCAGTTTTGTATGCCTGTGGCATCGACAGTGTTAGAAAAACTTTCGATATGTTCTGCTCTGCGGATGCAAACGTTACAGTCCTCGAGCAAATGTCGTTGGGTGCAGCGCAGGGAGAATTGTATCCCGTGTCAATATTTCTGCCAGAAAGCGTATTTACACAGTACACGTTCACTCCCGTTAGAAAGCAGGTGCTTACAGTGGAAATATGGAACTGTACCAGCGATCGCAGCACTGGATGGTTCATACAGACTAACTTTTCCAACTTACTGGATCTTCGACTGCGAAACTGCCACGATTTGGTGCTCGATCGACAAGATTTTGCCCATTCCAGAAAGATAAGGTTGATAACATTTTCTGGTTCTACTATCAAGGCACTGGAAAGAGATACATTCAATAACCTTCCAGATTTACGAATATTATCCTTAGAAGCCATTCAGAAGGAATCCAGTTCCCAATCGGAATACGGGAAATTTGATCAGCGTATGCAGACGTACCTTAACAATCTCCACTGTAGCTGCGAGTTTGCCTGGTTTCGATCGTGGCGGACAAACAACAAACGCCTAAAAATAAAAGTGGATCGAGAAGAACTGTACTCGATGCCAGGCGGTTATGGGAATGTGGCTTTTACGAAAGAGGATCTGTATTATCCGATCAATTGTGCTGAGTCGCCCTTCCCAGCAGGAACAGAGTGGATCAACTACTATACTCAGGTCAAATACTCCATCAATGAGCCAAAATGTGAACAAGTTCAACGCTGTCAAAATATTCTGCAGGCCCTTGTAGCTGACTGCTTTTGAGTCGTCGAATTTGACTGTATGCTGCATGTTATTAAGCGCATATTTAAACACAATCAACGCAAACATGTTTACCGCTCGTCCATTATACTGGTCATAAATCCCCGTAAATCGGACATTACAATCCCTGCCACCTGGGCTTTTTGTAATCTGATCAAGTGCAAAAACCATCAGTGCACATTTGTAAAATCATTCTGCACATCACTGTTATGCACATTTTTTTAGGTCATACATGTGAGCGACGTGAGCAGTGAAAACATGCAACTTTATAGCAAACTAGGCGGTTAACTCATCGGTTAAATGCTACAAAACGCTGCTTTGTACTGTGAGCCTGAATGCCAGATGCTGTCAGCATTGCCCCATTTCGCACCGAAACATTTCGTGGTGTTATCGACAGTACCCCACAGGGTGAAGCTTCTTGATCTGTGAAGTGAAATAATCATGTATACGTTACCGAGAAGTTCAACCACCAGCATGTTCAACTGTAAAAAGCAGGTAATATGTATCGTATACGCGATTATAACATTACATTAACTCACTTACGATACGTGGCACTCTATGCACAAAACCTGCGATGAAAACCAGAATTATCTGACACTTTCCACATTAACTGCTGTGATTTTGTTGGGGTTCTCTTGGTCACCGGAGGGCATCATAGACATTAATCGAAGGAATAATAATATGGATCAGTTCACTCCGCTAGCAAAAACCTGATATTTATGACATCATTATTACCAGGTTGATCTTGAGTGTGACAATAAAACGCTGTACTAATTGTAAGCATGTTGAATATGCCGTATATACCATAGCTCGTGCAGACAGTGCTATTGCCACTGCTTTTTGAGAACCCAAGGTATAGTGCGCATTTTGCGAACCCTTTTTTCACTTGATGTAACCTAGTCGTCTTTTAGAACGCATCATTAGCAGCAGAGCATAATTATCATGGCCCCACTATTGCTGGTAGCGTCGTTGTTCATGCCAATACAAACTGCAGATTAAAAAATCCAGACCACAATATTGCTGGTTGTGTCTCTGCTCCTGACAGCCGCTTTTATAATTCGTGATGCGGAATCGGTGGATTACTACGACGGAGACGATACCATACCCATTGGTAAAGCACTGGAATTTATTCAACGGTGTAATCTGTGTCGAAGGATGTGTTGCAACCAGGCGCAATAGTATGCTGAGTTCACATATTATGTCCCGTAATAACCCATTTTTTAACTGTCAGGAGCAGTCGTGGTGTATTTGTACTTTAAATAAGTAAAGTCCGATAGTGAGCTGATCTAGTACGCATTTGTTACCCCGCATGTCGTACAAGCCATCACCATACTTTCATTTCACATCTGTTAATAGAAGTTCTTTCCGAACCGTTCTGGACAGATCATATACAATTCGGTTGTCACACGACAAGATTTTACTTACTCCAGGAATCTGAGACTGATCACCTTTTCTGACTGTACTAAGCATTGGAAAGCAAAGCATTGGAAAGAGGTACTTTCTACAATCTTCCACATTTACGCGTACTGTCCTTGGAAGCTTTGTGGAATGATTCCGGTTCCAGATCGGAATACGGCAAGTTTGATCAACGTATGCAGACATATCTGTACAATATCCACTGCAGCTGCGAGTTTGCCTGGTTCCGATCGTGGTGGACAAAGAGCAAAAACTTGAAAATAAAAGTGGATCGAGGAGAACTACGTTTCATAGCAGGGAGTTATGTGAATGCGGCTTACGGAAAAGAAGATCTGTACCATCCGATCGACTGCGCCGCGTCGCCCTTTCCAGCAGGAACGGAGTGGATCAACTATTATACCCATGTTAAATACTCCATCAACGAGCCCGAATGTGAAAAAGCGCAAAACTGCCAAAATCTGTTACAGGCTCTTGTAGCGGGCTGCTTTTAAGCAGTGCCGAAAACTCACTTGCTAAATCATGCTCCATGTTTTCAATAGGGTTTTGACACAACTGATTTGTATCCTTGCAATGTGCTGGCCATAAACGGATATTTTCGCTCTTTAATTATTGATTGTTGAAGCCCGTTATCGCCTTATCGGCTAAGAAGGGAATGATGTACCCTTATTTAACAATATATTATGTGGTTCAGTTGTGGCTTCGTGGCTGATCCAACGAGCGTAAACAAGGACGGAAACTATCGTTACAATGCAGTTTCAATGCAGTTTGGTAGAATCAGTTTTATAGTGATACACGTAACTGACGTGAACAGAAGGAACATGCGGCATAATTGCAAGTCTATCAGAATGCCACAAACGATGCTTTACTTTATGGGCTAAATGCCCAACACTGTCTTCGACGGCTGGCTTTGCACTAATACGACGGGCCAGGTTCTGTCCGTTCTGAAGAAAGCTGTCGCTAACTTATCATTTGCATCGTTTTAATTTCTTCGTGAATTTATATATGGTGAACAATCAGACCGTACGGTGGTAGCGTAATATCACCATATTAAAAATCACTGGCTCGTGAATGGAGAAGAAGAATTCCCAAACAGCAGTTACATGCAAAAGCGGCCGAAGCTGTCTTGAGCGCTAGCTATAATGAGAAATGATTATGCGAACGTTATACGGGTGTTTAACATGTCTGGTATGTAGAAGATTTCGGCAATGTTCGGAATTAATCATGTGGATGTTATTGAGAAACATGCAGGGACCGCTGAACAATGTTCACGGGTTGGGCGCAGACGCACAATGCATCAAATTTCCATTTCGAAAATCAACCAAAAAAATTATAAAATTCAAAAAATCCAAAAATTTCCAATAGCCAGTCATCAGGACTTGATCGTCCTGTTGTAAGTGCCTTTACTAAGGCTTTGGCTACTGCAGTGCTATAATAATAATAAAAATAATAATAATAATAATACCGCTTTGTAGTTAACGTTATCTACCGTAGCATGTATCAACAACACCCCACCCTACCGTAGCTCTTCCGTCAACGGTATTTAACGAATTGTGATTTTGTTTTCTGCATCAGACTGATTCAGACAGAACTCCTTAACCACCGCTTAAGGACATACTTTGATGAGTGTGCTCCGCTGGCAGAAACCTGTTATTTATGACCTCATTATTATTACCTGGCTTGTTTATTATGTGCCTACGTTTTCTTTGAGTTTGGTCATAAAATGCGTGTCTTGTGTCTTCGAACGGTACATGCCACAGTTACCCGTAGACTGCGCTATTTTGTAGTATCAAAAGTGTGGTAAGCATCTCATAGCTCTTTTCAGCCATTTCCGTTGTCCTTTGCAAACTTACCACTTATTACAAACTGCTGCAGCGATCAGAATATAATGGCCACACTAACGTTGGTGGCGGCTTTGCTCATAGTAGCCGCTTTTGTAATTCGTGATTCAGAGTCTGTGGATTACGACGACGTAGACGATGCCATTCCCGTTGGTAAGGATCATTGGTATTTATTCAACGTCCTGATGTGTACCATCTTTCTCATGTGGTATAGAATCCGCATTATATGTGTAATCCGCATTAATCATGAATATATACAAGTCTTCGCGAGGCTTCGCCTCGCTACGCCTTGGTTTGCTGGCTTTTGCTTTACGTAGCATGGTTGCGTTGA
>JAQGAU010001867.1:0-17427 GCA_034698045.1 Paramacrobiotus richtersi | reverse complement strand
CTGCCTTGCACACTGAACCCGGATGTAGAATGCGGTAGGGCACACTTCTGCGCGAGTTGGTCGGGCGGGTACAGTACGTCGGACGGGTTTGCCGGTCACAGTCATATACACGTACTGCAACATGCATGCGATTATAGGGCAGGAGACCAACAACTAATTTAGTTACTAGACAGCATGCGTTTACTACTCCACAACTACACACGTATAGTGCCCGTCTGTGCTGAATCGTCTGAAGAAACTCATTGAGAGAAGATGTGGGTAGATCATTAATGATCCATCTGTACGTCATAACAACATAAATGTAGGCAGTACAAAAATGCCGCCAGCCTCACCAAACTTGTGAATCAGTGCTCCGAATTTCTGCATGACGAGCTTTCCGATTTCCGGCAGTTTCTGTTGCAAATTAAGGAAGGCGCGCAACTTGGTCTTTACTGATCGGGACGAGAAGCCAGGAAAGATACCAGTGCCGCAGAAGAAAGACTTCATAATGTTGTCCGAATAAACCAATACAAGATCAGCAGCTGAATACGCGTACGAGATTTCTGTAAGAGTTGCTTGTTGTTGATTTTGTACACCTGTGCGATTTGCGGAAACTGGTACAGAAACACGCGTCAACTGTGCGCAAAAGCTCCGCAAAATTCAGGTGGACCATGTAGGTGACGACGAGTGAACACAACATTCCATTTATCATAGCGACAGCAGCATTTTCTTTGCAAAATTAATAACTATTTGCAGTGTTTCAGATTTTGCGTACTCGTACCATCTTCGTGAACTTCCTGGAATTATACAAACATGACAGGCCGATGGTCAACGATACATTCTAACTACAGCATATAATATCCTTGAAATTAGCCAAGGCTTCGGTCAACTTCATAACCGCTGCTTGGATCGTAATTGTACTGATTATTGAGAGTTTCGTTACAATGGACAGCATCAGCAAGATCCTGAACGCAGTGTCACAGTATGCGATAGTAGAGCGTGATTTTTCGCAGTTCTGATTGTCGAACAATTGCAAATCATATCCAAATGTTCTCTGCATATTTTGCGCTTTGGTCCGCATAAGAGAAATCATACAGGAACACTTCAAAAAATCTATATGCTTGCGCGTTATTCATGCAGTGTAGTATAAGCATGACTGCATAGTGGCATTAATTTAATGAATTTGGAAGAAACATCGCATAACATGTTAAAGTTTTCATGATTCGCATCATTTATGGGAAGCAACCAGGCATGGTTAACGGTTACAAACGATATGTTCTCGTTTTGTTGTCGGACATGTATACTGTGGACCGGAAACGTCGAGTGAGCGCAGCTGTTATTAATTCTACACTCTGAGCCTTTGATATTAATGAAGCAGTGGCGCTCATAAAGGTGATGTGATGCACAGTAATACATGTATCCCCGTCTATCAGGAATGGAGCAACATTCGCGTATTATTTATTAGCAAACTGATTATTTGTACTTAAGCCCAGCTAGACGTATATAATGTTGATTTGCATTCTCAAATCCGTGGACGGAATTATACGTACTGTACAGTGTAGGTGGTGTGATATTTTTAATACGGATGGCATTTACAATGGAATGCCAACAAAAGATCAATGCTAAACTTAATATAGTCGAACAGGACGCAGGAACCGATGAAACAAAAAGGACAATCGTTGAAAAAAGATAAATGTCCCTGAACGGCCGTGGTTTAAAACTGGATGATAAGATATCTAGGTTGAAAACTTTCTGTCGCAACTTTGCACGAAAACGGAAAACTTTTTGAAAAGTTCATAGTACAGAAAGTTTCAGTTGGAGAATTCAGCAAAAGATTGCGCAGTAATTAAACACGTTGTTTTCTTCTAACTGTACTGCTGTACGACTAGCTACGAAGTTTCACGCAGTTGATTGAAGTTTTTGAATAAATTACTTGCTCGTACGCACAAGCAACGAAAAGTGCACTGAAACCGTTACGAACTGTTCAGCAAAGGTCAAGCGGCCCGTCCTTCGTCAAAGACGAGGTTTTACTAGATCGAGCATGAATAATCACTTGGCGATTTACAATCTGCCTTATTATGAACGAGAACGTGAATGAAACTGAAACAATCTGCTGTGTACGAGTAGACCCCATTGTTTTCCTGCTGTTCGATACGTAGTTGGTCTTGTCAGATGGCTAATAATCAGAAAAGCTTGGAAGGCAAAAGTCAACAGCTGCATGTCTTCAGGAACGCAAATGCAGAGCGACATTATACGGTATAGTTACTATAGTATTGTTCGTGACGGTTTTTGTGCTAGTACTCGCGTTGCCGCGACAGGAAGAATATACACATTTAATTCGAATTACACACACCTCACTGGCATGAGCTGCCTTAGTGAGCAGAACACTTATGAATTGTGCGTCCCACTGTTAGCCGTCAGAGACACAAAGTAGTATGTTTACATTGCACTTGACAGGATAATTACAAAACTCGTTCGGCACCCACCAGAAACTTCACTGTCAGAAATTACAGATCGATCAGAGCGTATTCCAGTTTCCCCGTCTCGGGACTTCTGTATGAACCCTCCTCGATGTAAGCCGTTTGGCCTACGACACTGCGATCATCCACTTTTTTTTAATCATCACACTGATATATTTTCCGAACATCAGTGAATCATAAAAGAGTCTGTTTCCTGGGTCGCGCGCGGACTACAACAAATGGCTGGCAAAGGGGGTTGCTTAATTCTGTCCAACGCAGACTATGCCATGACAGTTAATCGTGCAGTTTCTCACGCATTCCTTCTTTTCCTCCATTTCCCTGTGCTTGGAATGAACGGCGCGATTTTAAACGTTAGTTTAGTGGCGGTTAGTTATACTGGTCCAATTGGTTTTCCATCTCTTGCCTATGCCGGTCCGCCCATGTCCGTCGCAACGGACCACGTACGGAAAAAATATGCCGGTACCATGAATTTCACGCTACATTTAGTACACGATCCGGGTGTTAATAATTGTGCCGAGCTGGGTTATAATGCGGAAAGACTGATAGCCGAATGGCATTACCGCAAGCGGGATAAGAGCGATCTTACCGTGTACATTGTGCCTGGTAAGACCTCAGTGGTGCACATAGGACGCAAATGACGGGGTTGCGCAACTAACCCGACAAAGTCGGAGAGATCTTCTGTCTAGTTTTGCGTACTTATGTTGTAATAGACATATGCCAGGTAACCTGTGCGCGCCACTGTACACCTAACGGTAGCCGTACTACAATTGTCGCGGGATACTTAATTTATATAATTGATTGATTGTATCCCGTCTGTCGCGATGTCAACCGCACAGGGTTCTCTTACGCTTGCTGACTGCGTATTTAATTTGATTTCAAATCTCTGCATGTGCAACAGACGCTTGTGAACTTTCGGTAGCTAAAATATGTTCACCTCTCTAAGAACTACATGTAGATGACTTATGAATCCAAATCGCAGATACGTAAAGCACAGCAGTTGTCACGATAATGATAGAATAAAAACCCGATGAACTGGGAATCCTTTTGCTCTTATTCTGTGTATGCTGCCAATTTTCTAAATGACTGCAAAAAGTTTATTCTCATAAAGGTTGCGGCTGCAAGGAAAAACATGACCAACGGCGAATATGTACGGGAATTTGAAGACACAAAGCTACTCCACAAAGTATCATAATGGTTACCGGTTCTATCTCAAGGTGTATTTTGCCGTGGAAACCCAAGTTAATCGAATTTTACTCGGTCTTTTAGACTGGTGCTATCAAGACACAGACGACCCAGTAAGCCAGATGCTGCGTGATGATTGCAAAACTCAGAAAACTGTAACTAACAGTAAACCACCAATCAGAGTTTTCGGACTTCATAATGTACTAGTCCGCAAGAGAACTAGTTCTGCAGTCTGCGCGTTAGAGATGCAGTCGTGCGCACAAGGACATATGTTGAGACGCAAAAGATAACCTGCTGCATATCTAAATTCACAGTGTTGACTGCCTGCTACACGAGTCACAGCAGACCGCTGATGATCCTTCAGCTCAATCAGCTGTAACGTTAGCAATGGAAATTTGATTACTAATGGTCAGAGTAAAATGTCACCTGTGCCTCTGTCCTTTTAGGTCGCTCTTCAAGCCTTCCAGTCTCTCTTCGTTCTGCATCCGTCCGATATTAGTTTTCATTCACTAGGGAAACTGGGAGTCGAGTTCCACGAAAGGTCTTTCACAGACTTCAACTTCACCTATCCCTTATCGATGCCGGTATAAACTCTTCATGCCACTGTTTGTTATTTATGGGATATACACGCTAATCACACTTTTGTAGGGATTCGGTTCACTTTCTCCAAATTACGCTACAATTATAGCATTAGCAGAGGTAAGAAGCTGTTGCTCGTTTATAGAAAGGTTTTTTCAATAACCTAAATAAATTCCTCGGAGGTTGAATTTTTATTTGAATTTCTAGGTTTTGAACGAAACTGTTATCAACGGAAATGGAAGGAATGGTGCAGCATTAGCCAGAAGTTTCTTTAATCGAACCTTCGTCAGCCAAGTGGGGACGATGCATTTTGACGACAGTGGAGAGCGTCGATCAGATTTAACGATATCGTACTTCAATTCGTCTGGCATCCGAGAGGTATAGTTACTCTGGCATGCTGCAGATCATTTAACCATTTTCATGTTTTGTGCACGTTTAGCCATTTCTTCTCAAACCCGCCCTATCCAAGTCGCTGACTAAGTTGGTGGATTTGAAGCGTTGGGCGAATGCGTCATTTCCACCGTTAAATGAGCCGAAATGCGGATTTAGTGGACAAGGTTCCGCTTGCGCAGCGCAGCGTAGGCAATTCATATTCGCAATGTCCACGGCAAAACGCATATAACGTCGATGATTTTTAGCGAATACGCAACTGATCCATGTGGTGATTTTCACTCTACTGCTTCTCTGTTTATTAACGGGAGGCTCCATATTCGCTTACGCACGGTATCGTAAATGTTAATTGCTGCAAAGCGTATAAACAGCGGTTAGAAAACGTTTCAGGCACACAACAGAAACAACAGCCAGGGCACTTTTGTACGATCCATGGTGGCAAGTAGAGCTGACCAAAGTACCGAAAGTCAACGAGTCCGCCGTGTCCTCTCTGTTTGCCGCACAAATGCGCAAACATGACCGCAAAAGCCATGCCAACATGACGTCCGGGAAGTCGTCTAGATCCGGAAAGAGTAGAACAAAGGAAAGTATTTCCGTACGTACTACAGAGTCATAATCGACGATAGGTCTTCTGGTACAATATTTAATCGAATGATTTCAGAATTTTCCGTACATCTGCACACTGCATAACGGAAAACCAGTAGTCACCTTCGCTCTTTTCCGGAAAAGCTCGCTACTAACATTTGCGCAGCTGGCGTCTAGCTTAAGATTGCTGCGTTTGCTCAGAAAGGTTGAGCGTTCTTTTTAATTTCTTTTTGAAAGTCCGTTTCCATGTAGATAAGAAACTGCTTTTCTTTGACAGTTCAGGAAACTGGAGCATACGAATGTTTGCCGATTTTACGGATTATCCATAACGGTAACCAACAGCGGCCGATCCAGACTGTCAGCCGTGACCGAATGTCCAACCCGGGGGACGCTGTCAGATATATGTAACAGCTTCGTTGCTAGTGACTTCGCATTTGCCAGCTCGCTGATCGTGGATCTGCTTGACGTATTTACTTGCTGTTCTGTTTTGCACAGTTGTTGGTTACGGTTCACTAGGGAAAACTGAAGAAATGCATCAGTTTTGTTTGTAGGCTGTGGAATACATCCACTCAGCCAGCTTACGCTACCACGGCCAGCTGAGCATACTCGCTTGTTGGATTGATAAGCATTTTACTTTAAAGGTTACCAAACTAGCTTTCGGTCGACTAAAGCACGAACTACGACATGCTTGTTCCGAGGGCGAAGATGTTTCCCAAACCGCAGTCTGGGAAGCACTTTACTGGACGACGTTTGATAGTGACGCTAATCTCACTGTTCGAACTATGCAGTCCGTTGACATATTTTCTTCGGGGCTGATTATTTATGAGATATTGACCAAATGTGCGCTGTGCAAAGCGCTGTCAGCTCTTAATCAAAGTAAGGAGAAATACAAGTGGGCAGTTACTGTTCATTGGAACGTGGGGTATTCATTAGCCACTAATTTTAGATGAGCTGCACGACAGAATTAAAGATTGCCGTAGGAATCCCCTGCTGGACGCGGTTGACTTCAAGGACCTGACCAAATATGAATCGGTGCTGCGGTCCTGCTGGCGTTCCGACCCAGTTAACCGGCCAAATATCCGTCAATTTCGTGCACGCATGTATAGCCGGCATTTCGCGGCTACTGAATCGGAAAACAGACCACCATAAACTGATCGATAAAATTCATAATCGATTAGCAGATTACTCGCTAGTTTAGAGAAAGAAGTGGCTCACAGAAGTCGAAACCTCAAGGAAGAAATGGCTAAATGTGACGCTATAATTGGACAGTTTCTGCCGAAGTATGCTTCGTTTCATCGTGAGTTGCTCGTACAGTTCATGAAGTGAACGTGTTTTTCTGTTTAGGATTATTGTTAACCAACTCCGCGCCGGTCTAGCGATGTCTCCAGAGTATTTCGACTGTGTGACCATAATGTTCACAGATCTCTATGGGTTTGCGGATTTTGTCATCTATAGCTCACCAGAACTGACAATCGATTTGATCAGCGAAGCAGAAGCTTGTATTGATCAACTGTCGACAAGATACGACGTGTACAAGGTGGAGGCTGTTGGGGACTCGTACATGGTGATTAACGAACATTTATATGAGCTTGCGAGGTGAACATCTCTGTTACTCCAGGTGGCCAGCGGCCTTCCAGCCAGAAACGGAAACATTCATGTGCAAAGGATTGCGACTTTTGCATTGAAGCTTATGGAAGCCGAACCGACATTCACTTTTCTGCAAAGCCTTCGTTTCAGAATGGGAGCACATTCCGGTAGAGTACTTGAACAGATACTGCGACGAATATTCTTCCATAATGTGTCTTCCGCAACTGTTCTGTATCAAGGATCCTGCGCAGCCGGAGTAATGGGATCTAAGCGACCTCGTTACTGTTTGTATGAAAACGCAAGCAAATTCTATTTCAGCCGATACAAGTAATTGTTGAACTTAGGTTTGGCGATACTATTAACATGGCCTCCAGAATGTGCAGTCACGGATTGCCGGGACGGATTCACCTCAGTCCAGCTACGGCGCTGATCTTGAGCGAAGTTACCGAATTTGTGGTGGAACCCAGAGGAACGATGGCCATTAAAGGGAAAAACGAGATGGCTACCTTCTGGCTTGTTGGTTCTCGATCTGCGTAGCGGAAACTGATTCATGCCGTCTCTTTTATATAAACAATACGATAACTGAACGTAATATGATCAGATGCATCTGTTCATGAACAGGCTTCGTTGGCAGACGAGTATCTGTAGGCGGGTTGCTCACATCACTTACAGCCACTGTGCCATTCGAAAGCGATCACTTATGAAAACCAGCTTTCTGTCCTTCGTGAAGGTTTTTATTTTTACAAACGATAACAATTTATTCCACTTTCAAGTATGGCAGCCAGAAAAAGCAGTCTGTTATTCTTTCTATATATCAAAAATTATCAAGCAACAAATATTTAACATCCTAAATATCCAATGTGAGACTTGCACATTAATTGTTCCTTCAACAGCAAAAGAGATAGAAATATGACTAAAATGTCAAAAAAAGAGATAAGCTTATCAAAAATGGTCATCTTATCTCGCCGTCCAAACATCCTTTTTTCTTATTTCGAGTTTATTTTTGTAGAACCTGAACATAATTTTGTAAAATTCTTTCATAAACAGTGCAGAAGGGAAACAAATACCACCCGAGTCCCCATCGAGCCTTTGAATAATTCAATCAGTGTACCGAGTGCTATACGATGCGCACTCCGATCCGAATGCCGACTGTTTCTCTTGCAAAGTACACTAAATAAGGTACACAACAGTTGGTCTTCAGTGATAGGTACCCGAAGGTGGAAAACATCCAAGTGCAGTAGAAGAAAACTTCTTAATGGAACACAAATCGACTAAGATAACCCCGGTAGCTGACTACACATAGGAGGTTCCTGTAACTCATAAGAGCTGCCATGTTATTGATTTTCTCCATCTTCGAGAACTGTGGAAATCGTACAACAGCAGGCGGTCCACGGTGTAACAAACAATCTATAATTGTAAGTGTTTGCGCATTATTTATGTTATGCACGGCTCACAGACGGCTGCACAAAGAGTCTATTCCACTATCGCGAAACATGTCAAATTTTATTTATTGAAGCAACCATGCATTGTTAACGGTTTTTAATGGTTGATTCTTGTTTAATGTCGGACATGCGTATTTAATATTGGCGATCGGAAACGTCAGCAGAACGCAGGTAAGCAAGGTCGACACTCCAACCTTTGCGCTGAATCCTGCAGGGCGCATGAATAAATGTGATGGGGAGCGCAGCAGCATATACATACACCCACCCCTGTTACGGTATACAGGAAATGCGTTTATTATTTATTCGCAAGCGTATTATTTGTGCTAAAGTCCGATTAGAAGTATAGTGTCAGCGTAGTATTATGGTAGTATAACTTGTATGAAATCTGAAATGCACATGTAATGTCAACAAAAAAGGCTAAAAAATCATTTACGGACTTATATTAATATCACTGACCCCAGGACACAGGACCCAGACGAAGCAGAAAACAGCCTTTATTGGATCTAACAATAAATAAACACTTGGCGACGATTTGTAGTTTGATGTAGTGCGAACAGAAATTCGAAGGAAACTGATACAAGTTCAAGCTAAAAAGGCGCATATAGATAAACGATTTTCGTTCTTTTTAACGCTTAAGTACTATGGACAAAATTAGTGGTACCAGCGCAAGCAGTATAATATTGTCTACCAGGGTATGTGGCTTTCGCTCTTGAAGTTTCATACAGTTTGATTTATTCGAACGGATCGGATTGTTATCATGTTGTTCTTCAGACGGTAGTTGGTCTTGTCAGCTTGCTGATTATTAAAAGGTTTGCAGACAAAGGTCAACAGTCACAGGTCTTGAGGAACCCAAATGCAGATGATCTTATAGTACTGTTCGTAACGTTTTTCTTTGCTAGCGCTAGCGTTGCCGGTACAGGAAGAAAATACAAATTTAATTCGAAATACACGCTTCTACGAGTAGCATCCGTGGGTAGAGCAGCAGAACACATATAATTATCACGTCCCGCTGTTAACCGTGAGAGCATTATGTTTGCATTGAACTTTACAAGATAATTACAAGCCCACCAGGAACTTGACTGGCATGGAAATTACAGATCTCTCACGGCGGTATTCCCATCTGGCAGCTTCTGTAAATTAACAATCGTCATAAGCCGTCTGATTTACAATATTGTGAGCTTCCAGTAGCAGACTGATATATACCGAACGTCAGTGGCTCGTTAAGTGCCTGTTTGCCTGACTCGCGCAGGTTACGGCCGATGTTTGGCAAAGAAGGTTGTTAATTCTGTTAAAGGCAGACTATGCAATGACAGCTTATCGTATAATTTTTACCGTATTCCTTTCTGTCATTCTT
Organism: Paramacrobiotus richtersi; assembly: GCA_034698045.1. Classification (NCBI taxonomy): domain Eukaryota; kingdom Metazoa; phylum Tardigrada; class Eutardigrada; order Parachela; family Macrobiotidae; genus Paramacrobiotus; species Paramacrobiotus richtersi. The sequence goes on along the minus strand of JAQGAU010001867.1, from coordinate 7,849 downwards.
GTAATAAATGGTGCGGTCCTGAACGTCAGTTTAGTGGCGGTTAGCTATATTGGTCCACTGGGTTTTCCATCCCTTGCCTATGCCGGTCCGCCCATGTCCATCGCCGCGGACTACGTACAGCGAAAATATGCTGATGTCATGAATTTCACGCTACATTTGTTTAATGATCCTAGTGTTGATAACTGTGCCGAGCTGGGTTATAATGCGGAAAGAATGCTAGCCGAATGGCATTACCAAAAGCGGGATAAGAGCGATTATACCGTATACATTGTTCCCGGTAAGCCCTTCGGAATGATGAGACACAGGCTTAGCGCTTGCGAACTCCACAGTTTATTTATTACGCTTGCTGAATGTGCATACTTGACCTGTGATGGCCTGTTTTTGCTTTCGTCTTATCATGTCATTATCGAAGACTGTGCTGTATGTTTCATGATTTCGATGTAGTTCCCGGATAGGTGAGTGGGTTGTACCGTAGAGGAGCGAGTCGAGTCTCGACTTGGTTTAGACCTTAGGTTCTGGCACACTAACAGAATGTTTGGAATCTGAATTCGTTGTAGCTTAATACGCGGATAGTAATCGATATGTTGCTCTATCCGGTTAAGCCACGAAGGGCTCCAATAGACCAGCTCCCATTGGTATACCGGTTCCTATGATATGGCACCCCCGAACTATTTCTACCCGGCATTTTACAGTGTACCATACCTCATCCAGATATCCCAGTTGGCGGGTTGTGTGCGAGAGTAGCGGGTCAACATAAACATTTACTGAATGTTCTCTGTTTCTGTACAATTTTCTCACATTCATCTCTCCGAGAGTTGAGTCCAAACTGGAGCCGTAAATCACAGCCTTTGACCAATTGTTACACGAAAAGTAGAGACAAGTCAAATACGCACACAAGAAAAACACTTTGTGGACACTGTAACAAAACCGGATGTAAATTAATTAAACTATTGCAGCATGCGTGGAAAGCACGGGAGTTCCATATTTCATGAAGGAGTGGGATGTCTTATGGCTGTCTACGTACGTTTATAGAATTTTAAAATTAAAGTGACGCAGACGATTATGAATAATGACTATTACCATCGAATCGGTACGTGCAAATTGTGTTGCAATCATTAATTTTTACTTCTACTATACGTTGTATTGTACTGCTGCTTTTCCACTCAGACTTTTGATCCGTTTTTCGCAGTATGTCAGCCGCTGCAGAAGTTCGCAAACGGGACCGGAATCCATCCTGGCTGTACACATCATATATTTCATTGCCACAGTGTGCCGAGTTCTATGGCGAGGTCCTTAAGTTATACAAGTGGACAACGGTTTTTTTCGTTATCGATACGGCGTCGGTTCCAATGTATTACACACTAGCATCGGTAATCATCGATCACCTGCGAGCTTTAGGTGGATTTTCGTATTCGGCGAAGCGGATAACCACCAAAATGGGCATTCGGTATGGTGAGTTTGATCCGGTCTTGGAAGCCATTCGCACAACAAGCAGAGGTTGGTAACTCTTAGAACTTGCGAGGCCGTGTTGAAAATGCTTATTTTCTTACAGTTGTCTTTTATCTCGGTCATGCTGCGTTTCTGCGGGAATTTCTGGTAAGCCGTCTCGATTCATTTCAAGGATAACGCGGCACAACCTGTGCATGTTGTTTGTTACTTACTGTTACTTATTCTTTGCATGTTGCCGGTTTGAATATAAATAACTGCAGAATTGTAACTTCAGGTTGCGGCAGCCGGGAAGAACATGACCAACGGCGAATATGTAGGGCAATTCGAAAACATAAAAATACTGAACAAAGTATCCCATGGTTATCGTTTTTATCTCAAGGTTTATTTTGCCGTGGAAACCCAATTTAATCGAGTCCTACTCGGCCTCTTAGATTGGTTTTATCAAGACACAGATGATCCGGTAAGCGAGGTGTTGCGCAATAATTAAGAAGGGAAATTACCGTGACTGGCAGGAAGCAAGCAGTCGGAGTTATAGGACATTATAATGTTACCGTATCAGTCTGCAAGAAAACTAGGCTCTTGCTGCAAGACTTGCAGTCGTCCGACTTCAATGGCTTGCGCAGAGAAGGCTGTGTAGCGCAGAAAAATACACTGCTGGACAGCTGAATTCACACTGTCCGACTGCGGGCTACACGAGTCACAGCAGACCACTGCTATTTTCCAAACTGTAGCAGTCGAAATGTTTATATGAATGGCCAGAAGGGAATTTTAGACCATGTCCTTTTAGGTCGCTTTCCAAGCATTCCAGTCACTTTTCGTTTTGCATCCGTCCGATATTAGTTTTCATTCACTGGGAAAACTGGGAGTCGAGTTCCACGAAAGGTCATTTAGAGACTTCAACTTTACCTATCCTTTGTCGATTCCGGTACGGACTCTTCGAGCCAAAACTTTTTTCTTTATTGCATCTAATCACAACAACTTTTGTAGGCATTTGTTTCACTTGCTCCAAATTACGCTACCATAATAGCATTGGCAGAGGTAAGAGAGTTTTTGATCACTTTTTTGAAGGCCCGAGTTTTTTTTAGTTAGTTCCATAAAACTTTTAAAAAGAAAACGTTGATCTTTTCCTAGATTCCTCAAGGACCTGTATAGGTCCTTGAACAAAACATTTGAACAGCTACGTTAAACACTTTTCTCGCTTCAGGCTGATTTTGAATCAACTCCGGGCTGGCCTAGCGGTGTCTCCAGAGTATTTCGACTGCGTGACCATCATGTTCACGGATCTCTATGGATTTGCGGATTTTGTAACTTCTAGCTCACCAGAATCAACAATCGCTTTAATCAGCGAAACAGAAGGATGTATCGATAGTTTGTCAACAAAATACGAAGTATACAAAGTTGAAGCTGTTGGGGATTCATACATGGCAAGTTGGCAGTCAGAAAATGATTTAATTGATCAAATCAAGAGACAAAGGTTCGCTTTATTTCAGGTGGCCAGTGGCCTTCCAGCCAAAACCGCCAATACTCATGCGCAAAGAATTGCGACGTTTGCATTGAAGCTTATGGAAGCCGAGCCAACCTTCGCTTTTCTGAAGAACCTTCGTTTCAGAATGGGAATACATTCCGGTAATACACTGCGGAGAAGATTCTACCATGTTTTGTCCTCATCAACTGTTCTGTATCAAGGCTCCTGCGCAGCCGGAGTAATGGGATCAAAGCGACCGCGTTACTGCTTGTACGAAAACACAAGTACTCTGTAAATTCATCTATATTTGTCGATACAAGTAACTGTTGCATTAGGTTTGGCGACACCATCAACATGACCTCGAGAATGTGCAGTCATGGAATGCCGGGACGGATTCACTTGAGTCCAGCTACCGCGATGATTTTAAGCGAATTTACCGAGTTTGCTGTGAAACCCAGAGGAACGATGGCCATCAAAGGAAAATGCGAAATGGTCACTTATTGGCTTTTGAGTTCTGGCTCCATGGAGGGGAAACCTGATCCGAGCCGTCTTTGGCATTCTGGCAGCCTGATAGGGAATGAGTTGATGTTCTGAATCTAAACTTTTTTTAGCTCGAATACACTTGTCATTCGTGGGTTGATCAACGGACTGCAAACGTAATAGAAAGTCCGAGCGCGCTGTTGTAGCAACATTTTAAGACCACACGCATAAACAGCGATCCGGCCAGCTTCTTTGTAGTAAATCGCTTAGAAAGTATAGTGCACATGCACAATAAATTCAGACCATGACTGATACCAAGAGCAATCAAATCTTGAGGTAAGTGCAGTTGATTTTGAGGGAATCCAGCGACACGATTTCTACAGCCGAACATGTCAGGTTACCGCTTTCCGAATTTTTGCTTCCCAGTTCCATAACAAGGATTCCGTATGTAATGAACAGTCCAATAATCTAGAAAAACCACGAAAACGTTCCGAACAATACACACACCAACAAAACTTGTCGAGCTTACGCTAGCAACAAACGTCCGATTGATTGCAATCATATTCGCGACAGTAAACCCAGTTGGCTGGCTGGTTATTTGATACAGCTGGGCAAAGAGGGTCATCCTATCTTCTTCTTTTGAATAATCGTCAACTAGTATCTGGAGTTCATTGGAGATATCAGCCTGCGAATACAGTAAGGTTGCGTTGTTTGAGGATAGATATGCTTATGTTTCTGGTTACCTGTTCTGAAAGAAAAATCGCTGCGGCTGTCATTGTGATAACCAGAAAAAACTCAAAAGCCAAAGGTAAAAGAAGCTTAGTAAGGGAATGCTTTGGTAGATTGTTGATAATCCACATGTACGTCATCACAACTTGAACATAAGACAGCAGGAAAAACACAGCCAGAGCCTGATCAAGTTTTTGAATCAGTGTACCGAACTTGGTATGATGGGCAATGAGTTCTTCGATTGCCGGCAGTTTCTGTTGAGACGTTATTAAGGTTCGCAGTTTGATCTTCATTGATCGGTATGCGAAACCAGAAAAGATACAAGTGCAGCAAAAGAAACACTTTATAGCATAATAGGAATCTACTAGGATGAAACTAAAAATTTCATGCACACAGGAGATTCCCGTAAGAGCTGCTTTGTTGTTGATTTTGTACACTTGCGGGAATTGAGGAAATTCGTGCAGCAGTAAATGCCCACTATGTGGTACGGCTCCATAGTTCAGTTGCACAATGTAACTCACGACGAGTGAAGACACAATTCCGTTTATTAAAGCAACGGAAATACCTTTGCGAAACTGATAATCATTTGCAATTGTTCGAATTTTACGAACTATCTTCGTGATCTTCCTGGAATTATATAGAAAGGAAAGGCCGATGATCAGAGAGATCGTTACATTTTGACTGTAACATACAATATTGATGAAATTGTCCAAGGTTCCGGTGATCTTCAGTACAGTCGCGGGGATCGTAATTGTACTGATGATTAAGAGTTTTGTTATAGTAAGCAGTACCAGGAAGACCTTGAATGCGCTTTTACAGCATGTGACAGCAGAGCGCGCTTTTGCGCTGTTGTAGTCGTCGGAAGGTTCCCATTCAAGACCGAAACATTTGAGTAAGATCGTCCAGAAAGAAAACAGAAAACCTGTGACAAAAGCACAAATCTTTTGGGATTCCATATAGGTAATTTAACTACCAATTTTAAGTCTCACAAGTCCGCATACAGTGATGCTACACATATCTCCGACAATCAATTTCGGAAACTGAACGTTGTACTTTGTTGTCTGCGCTAAGCGGCTACGGAATGTCGCTGCTTTATGGAATCGAACTTTCTGCACATTTTACCTTTCAGCCTATATGGGAGGAAACCTACAGTAATACTTCAAACAGTCTGAATGCTTGCGCAGTATTTGTACACTGTATACCCGAGCATATGTAACCAAGCTAGTTTCAAACCAAACATGTCGTCAAGCTCACATGGTATTATTTCATTTCGGGATTATACAACTGTCCTTTGGGTGGTAATCGAGCGTGTTATGACAACGACTTTTACACAAGTACAGAAGTGTGGTGGTTTTGATAACGTGCATACTTTTATGATAGTTTGTGATGCATTATTCGCTGTAAACTATGGTTCAAGTGTCGTAGTTGTATCAATGCTTTTCAGGGGAACTAGTGCCTTTTGTGTGCATTTGAAATGTTCGTCATGTTTCGTTACTCTGACTAACCGCGTATATTGTATCGCTTCCAGCACACAACTTCTGTATTGTGCACTGTTTTTATTGCCATCTCTGTTACTAGGTTATCCTTTTCACATTTTGTGAATAAACAACACGATCATTGTGTAAAATATTCGGAATGCTTGTCCGAGCGGATTAGCACATCAGTACGAACGACCAGACGCGCACATGATTCAATCCTGCGTGTTGAACTTTTGGTTAGCATACGTAATACAAGAGCTCACGTACTACGGTAAGGCAAGAATCAAAAAACGTAAATAAGAAAATACATTTGTAAATTTTTTTGTATACAAATGGTCGTATGCCTGCCGAATACAGTTGCGAGACCGCAGCGATGCAAGTGATTCGTCCTCGATTGTTGTCGGGTCATGCATGACTGCGTCATGCGATCAGCCAATATGTCGCCATTTCTAGTTTTCCCTTCATTTTCAGCATTCCCCTTGGTTCGACTGCAAATCTGAATGATGGAAACTCTTCCACCAAAAGTGCTTTGGAAAAGCAACTCATGTGGATGCGTCCTGACTACACATCCGTGACGCAATGTAAACGGTATCCCCAAATCTGTATAACACCAAAACAACCTTGAGAAGAATCGTGAATCTGCCAGAGCGTTGAGACTTACAGGCAGTATCGCGGTCGTCGGTGTCCCACGGCTCCGGCAGCACAGATACCTTCAAACCAATTTGAAGCGAAGACTAAGTTGGTTGATTTGAAGTGTTTGGCGAATGCACAATTTCCTCCGCTAAATGAGCCGGAATGCGGGTTTACTGGACAACGTTCTGCTTGTGCACCGCATCGCAGGCAATTTATATTCTCATTCTGCCACGGCAAAGCCGCAAAGCATATATAATGTCAATGATTTCTAGCGAATTCACAAGTGATCTATGCGGCGACCCTCACTCTACTGCTTCTGTTTTCGATTAGTGGAGGCTGTGTATTCGCTTAGGCACCGTATCGTGAAGACTAATTCATGCAACCTGTAAACAAATGGTTAGAGAACGTTTCTCGGAAGGCACACAAAAATAGCAACAGCCAGGGCTCTTCTAAATGATCCTTGGTGGCAAATTGATCTGACCAGCATACCGAAAGAATCCTACGACCACTCCGCCATTTCCTCTCTGTTTGTCGCACAAATACGCAGACATGACCGTCAAAGCCACGGCAGAGTGACATCCGTGCAGTCGTTTAGATCTGAGGAGAGTGCAACAAATGAAAGTATTCCCGTACGTATTGCAGACACACTCAATATGTCTTCTGACACTCCATGTAACCGAACTGGCTTTAGGTTTTTCCGTACATCTGCAGACTGTATAACGGAAAACCAGTAGTCACCTTCCCCCTTTTTCGGAAAAGCTCAGCACTAACGTTTGAGCAGCTAGCATCTAGCCTGACCAAATGTGCTTTGTACAAAGCGCTTTTAACGCTTAATCAAGGTAACAAAAAGTGGAAGTACGCAGTCAGGTGTTCACAATTCGGGTAATTTCAAGAATCCACTGATTCCAGATGAGCTGCACGATAGAATTAAAGATTACCATACGAAGCCATTAATTTTCCGGATGTTGTTGACTTCAAGGAACTGACCAAATTCGAAGCAGTGCTACGGTCCTGCTGGAGTTCCGACCCGATCAGCAGACCAAATATCCATCAGTTTCGTGCACGGATAGCTGGCATTTCGCAACTGCTGAATCGCAAAATGGGCCATTGTAAACTGATTGATAAATTTGATAACCGATTTGATAACCGATTAGCAGATTATTCTGCTGGTTTGGAGAAAGAGGTGGCTCACAGAAGTCGAAGCCTGAAGGAAGAAATGGCAAAATGTGATGCGATCATTTGACAGTTTCTGCCGAGGTATGTTTTGCATTGCTGCATTAGTATCCCACGTCGCTGTGATCATTCGGAGAGTACCTGCATCAAACATTTGAACAGCTAACTTAAACACTTTTCTCGCTGCAGGCTTATTGTGAATCAACTCCGTGCTACAATGTTGGCAACAGGCGAACTGTGAATAGGACATACGTACATGTAACTAGAAGTGCCCGAGTAAAGCACCCCGTGACATAACTATTTTTTAAAGAAAACGTATTCAGTTTATTCAGTATATTCAGTTCAGGGTACATTAGTCAACTAACTACAAGCGTAATAAAAAGTGCGAACTTGCAGTTGTCGTCACAATCAAGCCTGCCCTCGTATCCAGTGAACCGGTTAG
>JAQGAU010001866.1:0-17430 GCA_034698045.1 Paramacrobiotus richtersi | reverse complement strand
GGCCCGGCCGGATGTAGCAGAATGCCGGCAAATCCCGCGTCCGTACTCGCTCCGACCCCTGATGACCCTTGTGCCAATTTTTTCTACGTTATAATTGTGTATTTGTTGAATGTAGTCCTTTATTGTTGGCCGACGTCAATTTTGCGGAATGATTGCAAACAGGGTGAGACATGGGCTTTACACCGTAAGAAGCACGATGTTAGTCTGGTCAAGTAAAAGTTAGTCTGTGTGAAATTTGCTTGGAATTCTAAGCGGCAGTATCGGGAATGCCCAATGGTGATAATCAAAGTTGCCATTGCTTCGTAACATGTTTAAAAGCAAAGTGCCGCCCGCGCCCACATACTTCTACAGTAAATACCCCTCTTCCGGTGGCTCCTCTAAACCCAGCGAAAATGGGCTGGTGTCTGTCGCGTTGGTAATGGTAGTAGGGATTAAGTACTGCGCCAGCGGCCAGAAAACAGCAGTAAACTGCGCGTTCTCCGTACCGCGAACGAATATGGGTCCACATCGTAGGTCCCGATAGCTGAAGTAGCAACAGTTTGACTAACTCCTGGATTACGTCGCTATCGCAAACAACGAGTGTACTTAGCCAGTCCTGATTTTTCTGCTGTTCCGATCATGAGATGCGTAACACAGCCGATCGAGGAGAGACGCTGTGCTTTGTCGGAAGGACGGCACGATGCCATCATTGTTATATGCTCGACCTTTTCGGTAGATGTGGTGAAACGAGTGGTGGAGCCTCCCGCCTGGCCATACACAGCAAACGACGGCCGCTACGACAGCAACCCTTGTGGTGGACCACTGACCAGGGTTGACCAATGACCACCGGAAGTGCTGCGTCATCATTTGGCTTTTTGTCCATTCCATGACCTTTGGCCTCACGCAAAGAAGAAAACCTAGTTTGCAGGTAAACTGTTGTTCTGTACTTGTTATACGCGTTTGGTTTGAGAGCTGTGCCGGTCTGACTCGCATACTGTACAAGTGGAACAGCAAATGTCCCGAATTAAACTGAATGGTTTAATTAAGTGCCAGAGCACGAAACAGGCCCAAAAAAGGTGACTTATTAAATCATGAAACAATAGACACAATTAAGAAGCATAGGAAGTTTATTAGTATTAGAATCGTTCGTTGATACAAAAGTCGTAAGGTAGCACGCTCGGTGGATAGGTGGGGCTGGTTAATTTGTAGAAACACACTACTGCGAACTAATTGAAATCAGAGGGCATTTAGCACCTGGAAAATTTTCCCCGCTAGCCAGAGCATCTGGCTGCGGCTTTTTCGACAGAAGCATTTCAGACACATGTCATATTACAACCGTAACTTCTATGCTACCCCTAATGGCTTGGGTTCAACACTCGACGCCACAATAGGCAAGGGTGGTGATTCTGAATTACGGCTGTTCTTACGTGATCGATGGTCAGTTTTCATAACAGCGCAAGAACTCGTAACACGAACTGGAGCACGGTAAGCACGAGTCGAGTGTGGCACAGTGTCGTTGAGCGTTATAAGCATGATATCCACAGGATGCACGAAGACACGTTTTATTTGCACGGTGAGCAGTGAGCACGAACCAGCCTATAAGGACCTGGTACAGTAAATTATAAGGCTGGATTCCGATCTGCAGATCATACATATTCGTCTTCGAATTCTACCGGCCCGGGTGCGGCGCACCGATTGGCGGTGTCAGACTATTGCGGTTCGTAGTCTACCAGCGTTAGAAAGATCTCTTTTGCGTATCACAGAAAAAAGAGCCACCATCCTGCTTTCGAAATATATGCAGGTTGCCAAAATACGATTTTCGAGTCGAAAGATATAACCCGCTGAACTATATGAGAGCTGAAAACAATTCTGGTGGATTTGCTAAACTTTCAGCGAATCAGGTTGTGCAAGAAAGCTAACAACCGCCACACATCTGATATTAGATATTGCCCCTTTAAGTTACATATGTTTTCATATCCTTAAAGATGTGTGTGACAATCTCACTTGGACTTCCCGGAGAAAAATAAAATTTGGAACACTTATTGACTAAAACGGTCAAAATGGCGGCATATAACAAAATCACCATGGCTTACCGTACCCGAAGCGCGATACACTGTTGCTCTACATTATTGAGAGTACAAGTTTCGCGCTTTAGAAATGTCTCGCGTGGCAAAATACCGGCCGATTTTCGGGACCTATTGGTATCAATACAAAAGGTGAAATCATGCCGCCATTTTCTACCAGATCGAGACTGAAGGTACTCGCTGTATTCTGACCTGCACATTAGAAGATCGACTGTGTGCGCAAACGAAAGAGGTCTCAAGAATCAAGATACAGTACTACTGTACTAAAAAAGGCATTGCATGTTGAGTTTAACCATGTACATTTGTGCACAAATATTGTCAATCATGAATCTAATCGCGAGAATTTTTGAATTTGAAATCCGCCAATAGTTTCCAAAACAAGATTTTACTACTACCGGCAAGTATTTGAAAAATAATTGTCTTAATAAAACCGATTTCTATGTGTAAAATCTTTAAAAATTTCCACGATTCGGATGCCTTTCCGTCTGCTCCCTCTGTGAGCACAGAGCATTTGTCAGTTCTTATCAAAGGGCCAGATCGAAGACTTTCAAATATTTTATGGAACTGTTACTGAACTCGGCTCCGGAGACAGTTACAGCATCATGCAAAAAGAGTTCTGCCCGGCAGCCCGGGCAGAAATTTACAAGAAATAGTTATGCCCAGCCAGACAAAACTTTGTAAAAAATAGATATGCCGGGCCGAATTTAATAAAACATGTTATTCACCGGCAAAACGTCATAAAAAAAGTAGCTATGCCGGGGCCGAACTGCATAAAATATTGTTATGCCCGGCCGGCCAAACATAAATTTGTCAGAGCAATATAAATATTTTTCAAAGGCATTGGAATATTTGTCAGTGGCATAAAAGTATTTTTCAAAGGTCCAAAGAAATTTTTTAGAGCAACGTAACTATTTTTCACAGGCATAAAATTATTTTTTAAAGGTACAAAGAAATTTTCAGAGGAATTTAAATATTTTTCAGAGCAATTCGGATATTTTTCAAAGGCATTAGAATATTTTTCAGTGGTTTTGAATTATGTTTCAAAGGTACAAAGAAATTTTTCAGAGGAACTTGAATATTTTTCTTTCAGAGCAATTCAGATATTTTTCAAAGGCATATAAATATTTTTCAGTGGTTTTGAATTATTTTTCGATACACAAAGAATGTTTTCAGAGCAACATAAATGTTTTTCGGAGGCATGGGAATATTTTTCAGTGGCATAAAAGTGTTTTTCAAAGATGCACAGAAATGTTTTAGTGCAATTTAAATATTTTTCAGAGGCTTTAGAATATTTTTCGGTTGTTCTGAATTATTTTTCAAAGGAATAAAGAAATTTTTCAGACCAATATAAATATTTTTCAGAGGCACTAGGATATTTCTCAGCGTCTGAAAATTATTTTTCGAAAGTATAAAAAAAATTTTCGGAGCGATATAAATATTTTTCAGTGGCATCACAGTATTTTTAAAAAGTTCAAAGGAATTTTCCAGAGCTACTTAAATATTTTTCGGAGGCATTAAAATATTTTTCAGTGGCATCAAAGTGTTCTTCAAAGATGCACAAAAACTTTCAGTGCAATTTAAATATTTTTCAAAGGCAGTAGAATGTTTTTCAGTGCCTTCAATTATTTTTCAAATGAACAACGAAATTTTTTAGAGCAACATTAATAATTTTCAGAGGCACTAGGATAGTTCTCAGTGGCTCCGAATTATTTTTCGAAATTATAAACAAATGTTTCAGAGCGATCTAAACATTTTTCAGATGCATTAAGATATTTTTCAGTGCCATAAAATTATTTTTCAAAGGTACAAAGAAATTTTTCAGAGCAATTTAAATAAGTTGCCCGGGCAAAACATTTTGTTTTATGAAGTACAGTATATGCCCGGGCAGAACATTCTGTTTATGAAATATATGCCGGGGCAGAACATTTGTTTTATGAAATACAAGAAACGTCTTCGGCTGCCGCCTCAGAGTTTCTTGTGATCCACGTTCGTCTTTAATTTAATTTAATTTAATTTAATTTAAATGGAACTAAGTGGTCTGCCGTAAGACGCTTCGTATCGTGGATACATTGAAAACTGCCCTTTTTTATTGCTGGTTTTTGTCCTGCTTCCTGTCAGACATTCGGTAAGTACTGAGATAAAACACCAATTGTTTTCGCACTGCCTCGCAGTGTGTTTCGGGTTGCTTCCGGTCACTGTGGGAGGCCGTCACACGTTCAGTACCGAAGCAAGACAGTCCAGTCCATTAATTTGTAAGCTTATGTTTGATTCTTTTTCCGATCCGACATTTCTTACTGGACAAAATAGCCATTTGTTCAAGATGATCGATTTGCTCTGATTCTGATAAAATGTCCGGAACCGAAAACAATCGGTCAGTCTTTAGTATTATTATTCTTTTGCTGGTTACGTACACGGTCGGTGCCAATTCAGCCGAAGCGAATTAGCTAGCTTTGTTATAACAGCTTCGCTTCGCGCATACATTCCATGCAAAAATAAAACGTACCGCAGCAAAGCGAATGTACTGTCATGTATTTTAATCTTACTGCCGAGCTGCAAATACGGCTTTATTTTTAGAAGTAGTCATGTTCATTTTTTCAGCTTAAGGTCAATCATCTGATATTCCGCGGAGCAGTGAAACATCCAGATTCCAGTGTGTTGATTCGCGTTACTTTCCTATCCCGCTGCTCCAGGCCTTATGTTTAGTACCAAATCAAGCAGCGAGATTTAACTATTACTAATCTTTGCTCCTGCTCCGATCGGTCAGAAGGTTCCAGTAGTTTTGTTGTTCGGTTTGTTTGGCAATGTTTGCTGCAGGTCGAAGACTCTACCATAGTCTCAAACAGAGTATGCCGTTAAGATATTGTATTTGTTGTGTCCTGCTTCCGTTCAAACGGCCGATACTAAGAGGAGTAGTCAGTTGTTTCGGGTTACTTTTATCACACTTGACCAGGTCATACGTTTAGTACAGAAGCTGGCGAAGTAAGATAACGAGTTTTCGACGAAGTAAGATAATAATTAAGACGTAGCCGAAACATGCTCTCTTTCAAAATTAACGCAGCCGTTTCTTTGCATTTTCGAATAGTTTCGCTATGCCTGTTTGGTCCAAATAATTATGTCCATTCGGTCGGGCACTTTTATTCGCAAACGAAATATGCTGTTTCTGTATTCTTTTCATGCTGTCCTGCTTCCTTAGTGTGAGCATGTAGTGACGGCCTTAAGGACATGCGGACGTTTTCAGAAATAGCTCCATTAAGTAATGCAATACTTCGTTTACACACATCCGGTAAATATACAATTGCTTACTGCTTCCAGTAAATTGAAAAACCCGAAGAACAACGGCACATTTTGCTTCCCAGTGACGACTGGCCCAGCTACAGTGCAGAAATTAAGTTATAGATAGAATTTCTGTCATTTTCAAGCATTTTTCGCCTGTATCATTCATAAACAGTCAGCACTGCATCGATCACAGATTGTAGTTCAATAGCGTAATCGGTACTGATGGCAGTATATTTTCGCTCATTGTGATTGACTCGAGCTTTTGGACGCAGATCTCATTTTTCGGTGCAATGGGTATTGCGTTCGATTTTTTAGGCGTCGTTTTCACTGAGACGTTGACATAACGAAATGGTTTTTCCTTTAATTTTGGTATTTGAAATGCCAAGGATGGTAAACGCGGTTTGATCTAAATACCGGTTCCTAGATAGTTAAATTACATAATTCCAAGCAACGGTATATTACGGTTTGTTTTGTTCTTTACAGTAATCTTTGCGGTAAGAATTACCAGTGACAATGAGCGCGAAATGAAAGGATGTGTACTGTGCCGAGTCAGACCTTTTTCTAATTAAAAGATCATGTGACCCCGTTTTCTACTATGGCCGACCCAGTGGCGTTGTCGGTTTTGCGTGATTTAGTTCGGCTGTTTGGGTTTTTTGACCCTGAGGTCCGTATTATAGATCTTTGATTGATATGCCCGGGCAGAACATTTACTTTTGTGGCGCTGGCATTTCCCGAATCCCGCCCCAAATTTAAGTTTCGAAGCACGTGCGATTTTATTGCAAAACAAGTTATGAAACAATAGACCCGTGTTTCGCTAATCTGAAACGAAAGCCGCGAACACGAAGACCTACCACGATGGTCCGAATAAGAATAAAAGCTCATCCGGCGATATCCATTGCGCAATTAATGTACTCGTCTGGCTACAGCCGTCTACCACCAGCTGATGTCAAGAGGACAGTGAGGAAAAAGTGATTTTAACAAGTTAATGCTCTCAGCGCGGGTGTGTGGTGCAAAAAGACGAAAGAAGCTACTACAGATAGACTGGGCCGTCAATGTCCCGGCATTTCGTCTCATCCAGGAAACTCCCAGATCATGTTGCAACAGAGTAGGTCAGCTGCTTGCTCTGACCACTCTCCGTGGTCACAAACACCCACCGACCACTTTCCTCTGACTCCACCCATCAGACGAATAGTGAACAGCGTCCAAATAGCGGCAATTAAGGATCGTACCGTTCATACGTTTCACATGATACCAGGGCCAATTTGCTCTGCTCTACATCCAGTATGGAGCACCTACATACAGTACGAACAGTCGACCACACTTGCAGTATTTCACCCTGGTCACTCTCAAATCGCCGATCCGCTCCCAGCGATCACGCGCAGTCAGATCTAAGCCATAGCATTGCTTGGCCAGGTCCGTCTGGAGCGCGAACGGAGAAAATATTAGCGTTAGAGCTTTTTCTAGGTTTTTTATTTTCTGTGATTTATGGCCGGCTTTGAGTCGATTGGGTAGAGACAAAGGTCGCCAGCACATCTAGAGTAGTTACAAGCGCATTTGGAGCGGGGAGCAGAAGATATTTGCGCCCACGCTTTGCGATTCGTGGATTCAACGCGTTTGCAGATATCCTATGGACTATGGACATATCGCAACTGTTCATGCTCTTGCTGTAAGAATCGATGTTCGTTGTTCAGAAAACGGATTGCGATGGCATCGTTCCTTGCTAATGCTGAAGCGAGCTACATGTATTCAGACTAATAATAATTTGACCTATCTACCTTTTGAATGACATCCGTGCCATGTAACGTACATACAACGAGCTCGTAGTAGTCAAGGTTTAACGCTTGATCGATTCGGGATTCGGCTGCCGTAGCTTTGTTGGTTAGACGGGGTTGGGTTCTCGCATCGAAAGCGATGGTAGTTCACTGTAGCATTTCTTAACTGCATAACCAGTTGCTGGTTCTTGACCTTTCCCGTATTGCGTGGAGATGCGAATTTTCTTGAAAATAAAAGACAGTGCTCTCTGCGTCCAACGAAACGGTACGCCTCATCCTTCGGGATTCACCAAACGACCGCCTTCTATAAAGCTGGATGCCCCGAAGGCAGCGTTAATATGTTGGCTACGGTTATTACTGGTGGACATGTAGCAGCAATCACGGCAGCGAATGACTGAACCTTGCAGGATGCTGGACTGGATGGAGATGGATGCGCTGCAATCGATTTACTGATGCCACCTGTCAGCTATCTCCTCCGCCGATATCCTCATTATCTTGCTGCTAGAGTTAATCCGGTTTGTTAGCCGTTGGCTATCAGCAGCGTCCTGATCAGCACAATGAGCGACGGTTAACAGCAAGGTGCGAAACGATAATATTATTATCTATCGCCCAACATAGCCACAAGCAATACTGCCGGCCGGCTTGAAAGTAAGCCATTAAAATACTTGCATGTTTGTCAGATGACTCCGTTTAGTCCGTCAGCGTCCATATGGATTGGATCCTGGCCATGGGATGGTTGATTTACGCGCTTATAATCTACCATTACGCTGCGGGATGTCCATTCTTGTCCGCTCACTTTCCAACCAACTCACCAAAAATCAAACAATTATAGTACCTCTATTATAAGCTTACAGATACAGTGCGCATTCTCTGCGACAGCTAGCAAATTGGCTTTTGCTGACTGTGAGCTATACTTCTGTGAAGTACTTATTTTCAGTCCACAAAAACAACTAGCCAGACAAATGCTCTGTTTAACGAAGGGCGTACACCTAGGCTCGATCGACCGTTCAGTCCCGAAGTCCCCTATCAACAAACTGAAGAACCTGATATTCAACACAGGTAATTATAACGCCCAAAGTACCTAGCGTTTTCACAGCCAAGGGAGAGAACAAATATCCCCGGTCATCCAGAAAGTCATCGTGAATCCGCTTGCTGCTAATGTTTATTCTCTGCAAAACGGACAACGTGTACACAACGTGTATGTTTCGAATTGTCATAATTATCAGTAAGCAGAGCGCTATTTTGCGTACTGTACGTATAGTACTGTACCTACACGGCCATGGCCAGTTGGTCATGTATACATTTATATATTACACACTGCCACAATAATAATTATCTCTTTGATGAGCAGTTCAGGATGCTTGGATGTGCTCCTTAACTGGTAATTTATATGATGAATAGGCCACTTACCACTGATTGTAGGCATTTATCCTTTTAGCGCCCTAGGAGTCTAATGTTCGTAAGTCAGCGATACCACTGTTATAAGTTATAACTGATGAAAAGATTGTTGTTAACGGCGCAGAAGACATTTTTGCCTGCAGTACATGTTTAAATTGTTGATTAAAGTTTAGAATGCTCCAGCTGCGTAGCAAAGCGTACAGTACCTGACGGTACCAAGACACCAGGAACTGATGGCTAGAAAGAACTATAATACTCTGATATGTGTATTACCCTGCATCATGATCATGCTCACTAATCATGCGAATGGCTTATTATTGCAGTAAGATTGAGGGAAATGCGCGTACGATTTGAGCATGATGTAAACATACGCACAAGCGCACGCGTGCACGAGTAAAGCGCCAAACTCGCCCCTGATATCGATATAATTATTCATAAAATAATTGGATCACCTGATCAAGCACCTTGTTTGCGATCGCGCGAACGACCGCGGCGTCGGCATCCGAAGCTTATCCCTTTCGCAAGTCCTGTATGATTTGGTTGCCTCTGTTTATCGTACGCTTTGTCAGGCTGAGTGCATGGAACCAGCAGGAGAAAGGGCATCCTTCAGAGTGATGGTAATCCAGCAAGGTTATGCATTGCAAGTTACATTGATATCAGCTCATTGCAATATATATTATGACCGTAATACAAATCTCATTTTGCAATCATTTCAGTACTGATCGAATCACGGCATGAATTCGTCTGCTCCAGTGGAAACCCTGTGTACCTCTAATTAAGGCGGACGATATGGTTCATAATTCATATCATGTCACATACTCACATACATACAGATATATTCTGTGTAGCGGGAATGCTTGCTTGGTATTCCACCTAGCTCCGGTGGCATGGAAATAGCACGTGGCCGCTGTTACGCAGACCAGGCAAAGTTCTTCGCCAACAAGTGCAAAACGCGTGCGGTGCATGCATGACGAGACCACGCCCCGGGGCTCCTCCAGAAGGCGGTTTCCTAACGGTAGCTTCCGCTTCCTGATCATTTCGAACGGCCTTCTGGATCTGCGTGTTCGCAGCCTAGCTTGTACTTGTACGACCCAACTTCACTGCTGTCATATGACGTATGCCGGTCTATAATGTTCGCGTATTAACTCCCCTCCTCTGTCAAACTCAGTACAGGAAATGCCAGATCTCCACGCTCGGGAATAACCGTTTCATTGTTGACGTAGCTGCGCAGCTAGTCCGTCGCTGCGCCGTACATGGTTAGTATTTGCTAGCATGCACACTTGTATTATACATAATTAAGATCTTGCAGGTTGTAGGTTGTAATTGTAACCAAATTGTGGGAAAAGTGTCACAAGTCTGACTAGAACAAAATCACGTCTGACAGTTCAAATCTGCTCTTTGGTTAGGATCCTTGAGCTCCGTCCGATTGTCCCATTTTGCATGACCGCCAGCCCGTTCCGTGGTATCAGCGTCGGTCGCTGCGCTGATCCCTGGCAAAATCGAACGCCCCGAAGTGCGCATGCATCACTGATTCCAGATCATACCCGACGTTGTATATATATACAAGAAACACCTTCGGCTGCCGCCTCAGGGTTTCTTGAGATCTAAGAATTCGTATATTCAAATTTCAAAATACAATGGAAAACGTAGTGTTCACTGTTCAGGTCATGCTTCACTGACATACAGATCGAATGCTGCATGTCTTCGGTCGCTGCATGGTCAAATTCGCGGCCCGTCCCATACTGTCCGCATTTCATCCGCTAATATTCTGACATCTAAATTATCTAATGATCATCGATCCGCGAACACCTGGGCCACAATAAAGAATTTTTCGTAACCGGATCGCGCATGGCTTCCCAGCACATCGAAGGCTGTATATCCTTTTGATATACCTTGCAAACTTTTATCTTCCGCCACGGCAGTTAAACCGCTTGCGCGACGGAGATGCGTGTACAACTGCGACTGGTACCGGTACTGACGGTGATCATGAGCTGGTTCGGCGAGCGGCCAATATTTTTGGGATACTACGAACTGCAATGCTTGACCGTCCGCTGCGGCGCGTCTGTCGCAAGGTTCCCTCTGCGCATGCAGTCTTCAGGTGAAGATCCGGAGACATATCGGACCTGCTGACGTGCGTTCACGCACTAGTCTTGCATGCACTCGGCTGCACAAGCGTTCCAACTGCGGCACAAACGCATGTCAACGGAAACCCAGCGAGCATGCAGAATCGTTGCGCATATCGTTGCGCACGAGATCCGGTCAGATCCCGACCGAGCAGCATGTGAAAGAAAGTTGACCCATCGAACACGGATACAGGTCGCCGGATACCGGACAGCCTTCCAGGTGGACGGTACGGGATTTTTGCTGTCGGTGGTACAAGAATATGCGCCTAGCTGGCGTTTGTTTCGGGGATACAACGGGTTTTGCATGGCGCCGTAGCATTACTGTCTATATACGTATACGTCCGTGTCTATTGGAAGGCCGATGGGCTCAGTAATAATTAGCTGATTAATTAAGCGGGACCGGCTGTTGACAAGCTTAAGACAAGCGGAAACAGTATAATAGCGGAGACGGGTCAATTGACAAAATTCCAAACCGTACCTGCCTTGCGCTTATTGGTTAACGCAATACCAGTACATGCAAACCCCTCCCCGCTGAGTTGTAGACTACTGCAGATAAACGCGGTAAACCTGGGCGGTCGCAAGTTAGACAACATATTCCTGGTGAAATAGAGAGACTACTGCCTCTGTTCGAGATGTTTATTTTGCTTTCGTAGTACAATAGAATTTCGCCTGTCCATGAATACAATTTAAGAATATAAAATACGGATAAAAACTGAGTTAGGATGTGTTCAAAAGGCGCTGACGCGTGCATACGCTTAAGTTAGAAAGTTGCAACCGCACATCCTGGTGGTTACGTGCGTAGCAACCTGCACTCGATCCAAAACTAAATCTGAATTCTGATTGGCTGCTTGAAATTAGTTTACGTACGTCTGCTAGTACAACTATTGAGTTGGTTTTTCTTTTTCTGGTTCCTGAAGATCTCAGATTTTTTTCAAAATTGTAGTTGCTTTCCTGCTGCTAACTAATGCTGTCATTAAATCAGGCAGGTTTTTCTGTACAGAAAAGTTGTTCGTTTGTGAAAGTTTTCAAGCAATGGCACTTTTTATTTTATTTTCTGGCCATAAATGCATACACTGCCTGCATAAAGCACGAGAATCTACACCTCAGCAGCCAAAACCGTGACATCACTAACTCCACCTCTCCCTTCCCCACACAGTTTGGAATTTGGTCAATTCAGCCTGTGCCACAGCAAACTGTCTGCTACGCACTTGGCTTAGCCCCGCTGTGCGGTGAACCTTCGACAGAACAGTGTTATTTGTTAGGACCTGCAATATATTTAAATAAATAAACTGCTTCACATATGTGTGAAGCAGTTTATAATTATGTGTACCGTACGCAGCGAAAGCTAACATGTATCACGTGCTAGTACACGTTGTAGAAAATAACCTTTTGTTACAGATTCGTGTAAACTCAACAACTTTTCGCGTAAGGTTTAGTCCTTAGTAGTGAACTAAATTGTTATTGACGTTCTCTGCAAATTGCAGTTCATTAACCGAAGTCTCTAGTTTGTAAAACTTTGAGCAAAAAAAGCAAAATTAAACAGTGACGCAGGTAAGTCAAAATGTCCTTCACAACGCCGTCCATGAAAACTTTGAAAAGATCTTTATGCTGCGAATGTGTTCTGCTATACAGTGCGGTATGGAAAACGGAACGGTGGAAAATAAAAAGTGAACTACATATGTATAATGCGAAAATTACCGCTGCAGTGTTTCTTGTGAAAATATCGGTATCGCGGGACCTGCATTCAACGCAACAATCAGTATATCAGAAATAAAGATTTTGAAGAGAGCAGGTCAAGCAGTAAGATAAACTTGGCCGAACTGAAATTCTCTTGAACTGTTATGGATTAGTTTGGGTAGTATTCTGACAAGTTGTGAGTCCTTTGACCGTTGTACGGCTTCAACAGGCCGGCCCACGTGAGCGACTACCATTACCTTTCCGCTGCGTGAAAATATCTGGTGGAATAGGAAGTGAGCAATTAAAATGGCTCTGAACAAAGTACCTAGTTTCCGAAACGTTTGCGGAAAAACAGATCAGAATATTACCACTTCAAGTCCACATGCAACCAGATGAAAATGAACCCATCGATATGGTCCGTGAATTGTATCTGTACACGCACAGTGACGCACTTTTACTGGATAGTACCCTTAATTCTGTTCATGTTTATTGTTAGCACTTGATCATGTTGACACAGAATACTGGCGACGCCACTCTGATAAAATTATGCGTAAACGCGCTGATCGACACTGTTTTTTACACGCATTTGTAAATAATCGACCGAAGCGAAGCGGACTGCTTTTAACTGATAATTAAGGTACGAGTAAAACATCGAAAAAAACATCAGCTGATGCATCTTGCGTCAGTGCAAAACTATCTTTGGCTACAGTACAATCAAGAAAGGTACGCATTTAAAGTGTTAATCAGAGTTTCAGAAAGCCTAGACTGCAAACAAACCTAACTGTAATCCGTGGTTATCGAACCAGAAGGAAAATAACGGCAAGATTTAGTACAATTCTACAGATACAAACATGAGCGATCTATTTATCATAATCGTACGTATAGATTTCAACTTCCGGACAAATTTGACATTTCGATGGACCGGTTAAATGGCGAGAGACTGGCTCAGAACCGCTTCCGTGTTCTTGCGAATGAACTTGAGAACCACCTCCTTCAATGTAACGAGATTACGTTGACGCGCCATAGTCAACAACTGCACCGCAGTGTCCACTGTAACGGTCTCAGCCAGCGTCATTTCAGCCACCGCACGCAAATCCATCAGCTCGTACTTATCCGCCATGACCAGCACCTTCTCCACATTATCCCGGTTAATCTTCCGAGTCTCGCATCCGTACACATAGTCCAGCAAGATCTCCACACTCTCCCCATCCACATCCTCCATTTCACAGCGGGAGGTCTGTTTCTCTTTGGAATCATGATTCAACATGGCGGCGAACATGGGCGACTGGGCCATCAGAACGAAACGGTCGACATGGAATTCTTTCTTGTCATTCGAGACCAAGACGAAATCGGTACCTGCGTCCATCCGTTTCAGCTGGCGTTCGAGGAATTCACGCTGACGCTGTGATACGCTGGGAGGGATGTTGGCGACGCGGATAGTTCCCTGTTCGGTGAAGAGTAAAACATCAATGGTAATGTGCAGGCAGTCGTCTTTCAAGCGTCCCGCTTCCCCGTCCAAGCCGAAGAGATTCTGGTGAGTGACCGCTTTGGGATAACCCCAGCAGTTTTTTGCAGTGAAAGTGTGTTCAAGAAACCCCGCTGGCGCAAAAACGGGTACGTCCATCAGTTTCCCCGTAGTCATCCTATAAAACGGAAAATTACAGTTAAGCACTTGTTGTGTAAACACGGCTACCCCAAACCACAAAACTTGATGGCCAAGACTCAAAATTATGATCATATTCGTCTCGATGCATAAGATAGATACTCAAAAACATGTTTCACCAAGAAAATGGAATGTGAAAGTTCGAACTTCAGTTCTCTACCGTATTCGAAAGTGGCAGCGCAGTTTGCGTTCCGCCGTGTAGGCACTGGATTCCGAGTCTTCGTCGCTAAGCCAGAGGTAAGCGGACACATAGTTCTCCTGGATATCGTTCTCTGTTAGGCTGTAACATGGCTTAACGGCAATACGCCAGCGTCCACAATACTTCTCCTCCAATGACATTCCCAGCTCAGCCATAGTAATTCCGGTACTGTACATACAAAGGGTCGTTTCCCGCACGCTTGAAAAATTTGTCATCGACCACTTGACAACAAAACGGACGGGTTCCACATCTGTCTCTTCCTCAACAGCAATAATGCGCTGATTAACTGCAGCCATTATTATACAGTATAATCGATATCAAATGATAATTAATGTTCAGTTCTGCTGACTGTGCTGCTAACTGACAAGGTTATGCTAATCCGCGATAAAACTGAAATGACAAAGCGAAGAAGTTCGCGGAGACGCTTACAGGATAGAAATGCTTTTGGAAGATCGAAAATTTCACGGGTGCAATTCTACCTAGTAAACAAATTGTAAGCAAAATACCTGCTGCGCACTTGGCTTGGCCCCGCTGTGTGGTTGAACCTGCGTGTTATTTGTTTGGTCCTGCATTACTACTTTTGCTCAAGGGAAATTTATCATGATCAATGAATGACAAACTGAAACTTACAAAACATGGCAGTTCATTAACGGAAATTAATAGTATAACTTGTCACAAATTTTGTTTACTAACTGGAGCGATGCACTGATCATTTGACAAATTGGCAACGTTGACATATTATTATATGATTATTTGCCGGTACTCGATATACTCATTTAATGTGTATCAAAGTAACAGAATGATTGCGTTTTGTATTAGTTCCGCTGCAGCATTCACTTGAGAAAATGTGTTCTAAAATCAAAAGATTAGCGATCGGAAGTGTTAGTTTTTACCCGATAAAACATTTTATATAACGTGTATACTTTTCTGTATACAAGGTGTATAAACTAAACTTGTATGGACTTTTTTTTGCAAACTGCAGTTCATTAACCGCAATCTTTATAAAAGGTTGAACGAAAAAAAGCAAAATCAGACAGTATAACGTGGGTATGTCAAAATATCGTCCACAGGAATCACAACGAAGTCCATGGAAACCGTGAAAACATCTTTATGCTGCGAATGTGTTCTGCTATAAATTACAGTACGTGCGTTGGGGAAAACGGAATGGTGGAAAATAAAAAGTGAACAAGAGCACATGCGAAAAATAACGATGCTTCTTGTGATAATATCGGCATGTATCGGAACTTGCATGAAACGCAAAAGCCTTAAGCTTAATGTCTCAATACCTCAGAGCTGCAAGTCGTTCAGAACGACCACCAAATATATGTGCATTTATGATGAAAATCTCAAGAAGTTTGAATAGGACGTTGAAATATTTTAAAAGCAAATGTGTTTAAACTTTTCACCACTGTTGCGTAATAAGCGGACGTTACGCGCACACAGGGAATTCTGGACACTGTATATCCATGTTCTGGTTATCAAAAACAAAAACGCACCTTGGTTCAACGGTTGCAGGTGCTGTCTTGATTTCACTAGCAGTTATAACAATGGGTGGAAAAGCAGAAACAAAGCTTCTGAAGAGAACAGGTCAAGCAGTAGGCTAAACATGTCTAAACTTAAATTCTCTTAATTATTATGGATTAGTTTGAGTAGTAATCTGAGTCGATCTTTTGACCGTTGTACGGCTTCCTCAGGCCCGCTCAGTTCGGCGACTACCACGACTTTTCCACTGCGTAAAAACATCTGGTGGAAAAGGAAGTGAGCAATTAAAACGGCTCTGAACGAAGTAGCTTCCAAAACATGCAACTTGTGCGGTAAACCGATCAGTAGATATATCACAACTTCAAGTCCACATGCAGCCAGATGAAAGGAACACATCGATATCGTCCGTGTATTGTATCTGTACACGCAGTTCTACGTACTGGATATACTTCTCAACTTTTGTTGATGTTTGCCTGCTAAATGTGTCAACGCGCTGACACTAACAAGTACTTCTAAACATTTTTCAATGCGCTATTCGCATAAATACGCCTCATTCATAACTTTAAAATTCATAACTTTCAGCCATTTGTAGTGGTCGATACATAGAAAATTCACTACATATACTCGCAAAATTATGCAGATTGTATTGGTGGACGTGGCGTATTTATGCGAATAACACATTGAAAAATGTTTACTTGTTAATCGCTGACAAACGCATCTCCCCTTACGAACACCGGAAAAACGACAATAGGGGTACTCAGTTCTAGCTCTATACGTTAAAGAGAAATGTTCTATATCGAAAAGTAACCAATCGAGGTACTTTACACTATAGAAAATTTTCTCTTCAACTTATAGGGCCCCGCCTCCTAAAGAAGCTTTGAGTACCCCTAATCCATAAGATTGTTTCTTATCGCGTTAGCAACCCCAATATGTGTGTAATGAAAACCGTTTTGATGCTTTAAAAAAAATTTGATCTGAAAACCACTGGATGCTTTTAATCAAGGTACAGTACGCGTAAAACATGTCCAACATCAAATGCATCGAGTAACACAAGACCATCAGTGAAAAACTATCTTTGGCCTACAGTACAATCAAGAAAGGTACGCAAGTATTAATCAGAAAGCCTAAACTGCTAGCAACTGCAAACAAACCTAAACTGTAATCCGAGATTATCGAACCAGAATGAAAACAGCGGCAAGGTTTAGTACAATAATTATCGTTACTTCTACACATACAAACATGAGCGACTTATTAATAATAATCGTACGCAGATTTCCACTTCCGGACAACTTTAACATTTTCGATGGATCGCCTAAATTGCGAGAGACTGACTCAGAACAGCTTCCGTGTTCTTGCGAATGAACTTGAGAACCACATCCTTCAAAGTGCCGAGATGACGCTGACGCGCCAAAGCCAACAGCTCTACCGCATTGTCCACCGTAATGGTCTTAGCCAGCGTCATTTCAGCCACCGCACGCAAATCCATCAACTCGTACTTATCCGCCATGATGAGCACCTTCTCCACATTATTCCCGTTAATCTTCCCGGTCTCACATCCGTACACATAGTCCAGCAAGATCTCCACACTCTCCCCATCCACATCCTCCATTTCACAGCGGGACGTCTGTCTCTCTTTGGAATCATGATTCAACATGGCGGCGAACATGGGCGAGTGGGCCACCAGAAACGCACGGTTGACATGGAATTCTCGGCCATCATTCGCCACCAGCACGAAATCATCCATGCCGGCGTCACGCTGTTTCAGCTGGCGCCCGAG
>JAQGAU010001865.1:0-17432 GCA_034698045.1 Paramacrobiotus richtersi | reverse complement strand
AAGGACTTGCACTTGCTCGGATCGGATTCTCATTTCTTGACCAAGCTGACCGTGTGTGCTGTCGGCTCTATTTTCCGCTACTGAAAAGCTGAACAGGATTCGGCCCCGTTTCTTTGTGTTGTCGGTGCGTTTCCTTATACGCAACAATGGTGCGGCGTTGGATGAAGTTTAAAGCTTGTTTTTTCACGTGTTTGTGATACATGTTCTGTTTTTGTGCCGGGTTAGGCATGTTTTACGAAATACGCATGTTAAATATATTCGGTTCAGTGTTTGAGCCGTGATGTGTTGAGTGCGTTGATAAAATTAGACGACTGTTTGTGTCTTAAATTAAAACTAATTGGAACATCTGCATTAATCCGGCGCAAAAAAGCGCCAAGAATCCGACTGGCTTTATACAGGTTCCCGGCTAAAGCAATAGCCATCCACAGCATGCTGTACGTACATACCAGTAAACGGCACCGAGTGTCAGACAAAGCGATAGCCAAATTGATAATATACTTGCCTGAGATCTTGGCTGAGACTTGGCCGAAGGTAGCCGGTCCTGTACCGCTGGAACAACTTCTAGGCATGACCGGGATAAACAATTCGCTACAAAATGCTTCCCGACCACTAATCCATGTAACCCGGGTGTTTTATCATGAAATAGTGTTTGCTTACTTTTTCGTTTAAAGTCCGAACAACTCTGACCACTGGATACTGCGTTAGGGCTAGGGCAAGTTTTTGGCGGGTTTTGACCGGAAGTTCTTTGGATGCGAATAGCTCTGCTGAATGACAAGTACCGAACAGATCTTAAATTCGTTTTGGGCCTCATAGTTTCTAGTACAGGATTCTAGTGAACAGAAGAAGTAGATCGTATGCGATGAACAGGTGATGTACGATCATTAGGAAAATCGAGGCAAGATCCCAATGCCTCCAGTACACTTTGTGGAAAAGTGCTTCTTATACTGCGCAAGCGACGGCCGAATCCCTGTTCTAGCTGCAAAAGGTTCAGGATGTTCTTTGTATGAATATGAGAGTGGGCTAAAAGTTGCCCCGATGGTATTCCGAAGGATTAAAGTGTGTGGTACGGGAGCGGTTATTAAAAATGTACATTATGTCTTTTTGTTATTGAATGCACGCATACGTCATTTGTTTTGCCGTTAATGAACCGGGGGCAACACTGCAAGGCGCTTCCACATGAGCTTATTTAGACCGTCACCAACAACGCATCCAGTATCTCCGCGAAATTATGCTGTTTAGCGTATGGCTGTATATGGTTATTTGTTAGCGCCAGAAACTATCATTCCTACGAAAGCAAAAAAGGAAAAAAGTGAAAGGCATCGGAATTGAACCGAGGATAATGAGGTGCGCTCCCACGATCACCACCGCTGTGCCACAATCGTGCTTCCAGAATCAGAGAGAACATTCTGTCTAATGAGGCGACACAATAAATTCGAAAGGCGCACTGATCAAGAAAATTTAAATGTCCTTTCCCACTTATCGACACGCGTCTCCGAAACATTAAGGAAAGAGCTATGATACGTACTACCGAGCGAGAAAATAACCAACATCGATTCTGCCCTATGACGCCGGCCTCTGGGATGCAGATTGCATAACAGCATGCATGATGCACATACCGGTAAAAAACACAAGTTCCTACGAGCGTCATATACCGTTAATTCTGGGCGACCATTGCCTGATTTTGTGGAAAATCCACAGGGCGAGGACGAGTTCACATTAAATTACCTTTTCATCCTGTCAGGGCAGTTTTCGTTTCGCTCCACACGTTACAATTGCCCTGTGCGGAATCGGATACAGTCACAATCGATTGCGGTTGAGCGGTGCAGGTTGTGCTAATAATGTCAATAAGGCTGCCGCATACAAGTGTTTCGTGTTACTACTATGTAATAACGCAACCAGTTTTATCTCGCTCGATTATCAAAGACCCGGCATTGTGCGTGTTGGTTCCCGTTTCGGAAAATATATATATCGGTGTTCTCGAACGCGCAACGTTAGCATATACCAAATCGTCAAAAAACTTCGGTAATTCATTTTCCGAAAATTCACCGACTAGTAGGAAGCTGCAGCAATTATGAGGCGCAGTAAAAATACTGAAAAAAAACAGCCAGAAGCGGTGTATGTGTTTATTGCTGTACCATGCTATAATACGTGTACACGGTGTATTGTCCTCAGTTCTTATCATATACTAAGCAGGATCGTACGATCGCAAATGCAAGAAAAGTCGAGCGATAAAAGCAGCCAGGTACCGTAGTACTTAGCATCGTCCCGAAATTTTTTCCCTTCAGTTGGCGAACACTACGTTGGTCAGAAAGGGCACGGCAATGCGTTTTTCGCGATTTCCCTTTTCTCTTTCCCGATATGCTGTCCACCCGTGCGACGGTCTGCAAGACAATCTGTCTGCAGAGAACCCCCTGGAAACTTCTGGACTTGCCACAGTGCGTTAATCCAGCTGTGTGCGGCAATAGGAAAATAGCATTCTCTGCTCATCAGCAACGCATCCACAGCCGGAAGTCCCTTGTCTGCCGGAATGCGCTGCAGGAGCTGGGCAGTGACCGCGAGTGGGCATTCAGAGCAGCTGCGCACGGTGTGATCGCGGCCGTTAAGTGCTTTGATACTGGTGTCCTGGATCCAGCAACGGAACCGAGTTCGCTGACATCCATTCACTTCCCAGGAGCGGTCACCTTATGCTCCGGTTCATAGCGGCGGGAAGACTGAGAACTGTTGCATTCCAGCGGTGGGCCGAATAGCAGCAAAACGCAGGTTGACACAAAGTATGCCAGAGATCTCTCCGAGCTTTGAGCAGGAAACGCGGGATTTTTTCCCAAGGATTCTCACGCCGCGCAGTCCAATGCCGACGAGCCGGGGAGAATCCGTATTCTTCCTGTATTCGCTTGATAAGACAAGCAACATACGCACTGGTGCCATATTCGGCATCCACGACCATAATCGCGGTTGTCAGCTTTCACAAGTTATGCCAGTAAGGAGACGCCCTGAGCGGCCAGCGTTTGTTCGGATTGAGAGTCACTCCCGAAAACGCCAGGACAATGTCATTCCATACGGAACAGCCACGACGTACCATGATGTGCTGATCCGTGTATAAGCAATGGGACTTGGTAGATAGTGAATGCGGAAATCGAGTGGCCGTGGATAATGCACGGGGAGGTTCGTTTTATCTGTGCTGGTGAATATTAGCGAACGCTCGTTTGATCGTAGTCGAATCTGCTGTTCCGGAACGACGATGCCAGCTAGCTGTCCGGGTGTTCGGCAGCGACAGATTAACATGACCGAAACATCCCATTTCAAAATCAGCAGCGATAAGCGTTCGTTGATGCCACTTCCACGGCTCGTTGTCCTTGAGATGTAGCAGTATGTCCACCGGATCGTTCGTCTTCAGCACCGTCCTGATAACGCATTCGTTATGCGTGTCATCCTCCGAGTGATCTTCGTGCCATGCAGTGAATACCCCGTCCAGACGGAATACCTGCCGAATGGAACGATCTGCATCCGGTCTGGTCCACACTTGAAATTGATCAGTAATCCATCTTCTTCCAGGCGAATGCGCCATCCGTACTGGAACAAACCGTCGGTTAATCCTACTGACACAGCGTTTTACAGGGGACTCGGCCTCGAAAGATTATTCCCGAGAAGTCTCTGGACACCGCCATACCAGGAAGCATGTCACGCCTACGACAAGATCAAGTTTTGCCTATTTCACAATACAAAGCCAACAAGCGTTTAAACACGCAAAACCGTGTATAACGAAAACTAGGTGCTGCCAATGCTCTTATCGTCTCTCACTTACTGCTCGTCTCAGACACCAGCTTGAACGGAAACATCCGGGCCCGACATCGCTTTCGGATAATTTCCGTTTCCATTTGGCACGATGTACGTAGCGCTGGTGTACGATACAGAAATCCTCTCAATAGGTCCACGAAATTCTCCCCTGTTTTGTTCGTTGCAAGCAGTAATCGTTACAGGTGAGTCCTTGCCATCAGGATGGAAGTCTCCAGTATCTAAGGTGGATTTTAGGCAGGATAACGTCTGCGATGACCACAGACTACAGTGATATTGTATCCGCACAAATTCTTCTAGCAGCCGTTTAATAAAACTTATGGAAATGAGCGGAGAATAAAACCCTGCTTTCAGGAAACGTAGTTCGGTGCAATCTGACTGTTGGGTATTGGCTTCTTGAACGCTCCAAAAGTAACACGCCCATTAGACTGGAATGCATCTAGACTTATGTTTATGGCTAAGGCTATTTTGCCGCAGTGTGTACTGTAGAGGTCACAATAGCTGGTTGGCTATTTTGCCGCAGCCGGCGGTAAATTAGCTGGTTGGCTATTTTGCCGCACTACGGGCGTTGTATAGACGGTTGGCTATTTTGCCGCATACTGCGTTAATGTGGCTGGTAGGCTGTCTTGCCGTACTCTGCCCGCCAAACGCATTGTTCGTACCCGTTGCTTTGGAATCTGGCGTTTTTGAGTCGTGTGCAATAAGTAGTAAAAATAATCAAACAATACCAAATCGCACGGCAGGATGTTCAATCACCCAGGCGGTGAACCGCCTTCACATTTTTATTGTGTGCAGCTTGGAATATGCTCAAGAGCAGACTGAACAACAATGCAGTCATGGCATACCAACATTGACCTGGATGTTGCCAGGAACAATACCGACAATCATCATGAAGCCAATTGCAAGCGCTTCTATCCGTTTGTTCGTACCCGTTCGGGACAGTACGTTTTTTGGGCTGCATTTGGCTGGTTGCTTGACGGCTGGCTGCATGTTGTGCAGCTGCATAGTGTTAACTTGGATTCTTTGGAATAGTCCCCTTCAGACTGAAACATTGAACATTGAGGTTTTTATTGGCCGCTGCATAACTGTAACTTTCGCCATTTAACTCCTGGTCGCGTCAAGGCAAATATAAGTTCAAAATAAACGCAGGTTATCATTTTCCTAGTAGCCGCAATGCAGCCAGCGGTAGCCTGCTAGATAGCCATTAAAGGTTTAGAGGCTCAGGAGAATCCATTTCACAAATTCCGATATGTGACGCGCAAATTTTGTCCCTACATTACGTGCTCAATATCTCAAAACTCTTTAGCGCATTCAGTCACGCGATCACTCGTTTCTAAGAACGATTCATACTCTACAAACATCGGGCTGAAAAAGTTTTAGCATATCTCAAAGGTCATCCTAAATCAGGCTGAGCTGACGCCTGCAGATTTTTCGAGCTTCCGGCGTTATGGAGACGAAAGGTAGCCGAGTTCCGTGACCAGTAAGGACCAAGATTTTTATCCCTTTGTGATTACGACAAGGAATTGCTTCTGTTTCGTTCAGTCAAGCCTTTGCAGACGAGTTCCTTAACTGAGGCTTGCAAATAAATTAAAACTTTGATTACTAATACTGTAAATTAAAACTTTTATTGCTTGTCAGTTTACCCGTTCACGGAAAATTTATTAATGATTTCGTTCCACTGATATCTAAAGGCTTCAGTTGATCTTTTCGGAAAGACTAGTTAATGCGCAAGTTCGAAAAATGCAACAGATGTCGGTGGTGACCATACACCGGAGATTGTTGAGGTAAAGGGTGGTGCCCGGTGAAATTCGTGCGAATTTTAAATTAGTCAAATCGATTTCTTAACGAGGGTTTCCTTAAACTATCATTGGAGGATACGAATGTACATTGTATGTACTTTTTTCCTGGTGATATGCACCTGGTCAAAGATGGGCATGCGCCAATATTGCTAAAAGAAAAATTTTCAAATTTCATCCTGAGGACATGATAATTTTTTGGTCGATTTCAGTTAACATTATTCCCATAGAGACAACACATTTCCCAACCAACTTTCATTGATGAAGATAGCATGATACTTCGTCTACAAACCATGCTTTATACGGTGGCGATCGCATTTTGGGAACGGCAGTTATGGAGCTCTATATTATGGGACCAACTTGCGCCTCACCCGTTACAATCTATGATCTATCGTAGTTAAAAAAATACTTCTTTCTGGCTGTTACGTATCAGTTGAGGCTCTTGTGAAAATTCTGGTATGACAAAGAGAAGGATCACAACTGCATAATGCTGCGGTATCGGACGCAATCGTTGCTGGAACGGGGAAGCCGCTACCTCCGTGACAGAGCGGCGTGAACTGATCCCGGCGCATGAAGCTTTGTACCTCCTACGATGCAGTATACGTATACATACTACTTCGTACGTACGAGTGCTGTACAAGCTGAGAAAAAGCCGTTGCTACTCACAGGAAGGCCTCTTCAGCGGCACGATAACTTCATGTGATCCAGTTTGTTATGTATTATTAATATGGCCTTTACGGACTCCTCAACGGCCTTTTCTCCTTTACAGGAAGCGTCGCTTCCGGTATCAGAATATGGACTCGGCGTTATAAGCCTCGAAAAGCTTGACCTCCCGGCCTTTTTTGCCAGTGATTACTATGTGGCTACACTAACGTCCGAGGCCACCGATGTCGAACCAGAGGCTTACTGCAAGGATGTCACATCGAAGTCGATCGAGGAAACTCATTGTGTGGTTCCTTCGGACGGACTGAAGCGCATTGAGAAACCCTGGGACGAACCAGTGGTAAAGAAAATTATCGAAAGTTTATATGAGAAGGTCCTCGTAACGATATCTCCGGTCAAGCGCGACTGCTGGCCGTTTCTGCTAACGAGTCCGCGGCATGGATATGCATTCTTCAAAGGCCGCATGCAACCGATACGTATAGCATTTCTTTCTTAACTTAACACTGGTAAGAGCACAACCACGCCACGAAGAAGGCCGACAACCTCATAGCATGATTCCGATAAACTGGAAACAATGACAATGGTGCACTCAACGCTGCCAAATCTGATGGCTATTGTCCCAGAAACCGATCATGCCAAGGCAGAAATCGTCCAACAGAAGAAGACCATTTATTTGCAGCGCCTAAAATTAAGTTTTGGCCCCAAAATTACCAAATATGCTGCTCAGTGTAAGATTAAATAATTATGGTTAACGTCAGAACATTCCATTCTCGTAAAAAGACTCGCATCGCTTCAGATAAAATCGACCTGCGGCCTGCCTAACGAAATGTGATCGACTATTTTTGGCCACCGGTTTTTTTTGTTCCATTCTGGATTGTGAGACAAGCACCGCACGTTCTTATCTGTTCTGGCAAAAAAAGAACGTGAATTTTCAACCTACAGAATACATATGCCCACTCCCTAGTTTAGGCACCGTTACCTTCAGTCGCGATACAGTGTGCAACAATCCTCGTTGCAGTGACTTCGCGTTACAGAGGTTATACTGTGACGATACAGTGTGCTTATTCGAATTTCGAATCGCCTATTGTGCCAGCAGCAATAGAGCATAATTTTGTAAGGGCCTGCAACATATTAGAAGGGGGGAAAATAAATCGGATAACCACGACTCTGTGCGTACAAGCCGGCTATGGTGTCATGGATTAACAATGGCACACGTCTGTGCGCACTAATAAGGTAGTGATTTCCTCTCTATGCTAAAAGCAGCGCATTCCGATTCTCCCTGTGGCACTGCGGTGACTCATTGGACAAAATTACTGGTGATGAACAGAGCGTGGTTATCCGATTTAATTTTCCCCCTTCTAACTGTATTTATGCGGTAAAATTGCTGACAAGCTATAAAAATATTCGTATGCGGCGAAATAGCCAACGAGCTGTTGACCCGCAGTATGCGGCAAAATAGCCGACCAGCTATTAAACCAGCGCACTGCGGCAAAATAGCCAACCAGCTATTGTGCCGAAAAGACTGCGGCAAAATAGCCACTCCGTATGTTTATTGCTGTACCATGGTATATTACGTACACACGCATTCCGTAAGAAAACCGAAACGAACTTAAAGCAGGAAAATCTCATCTAGACTCGTAATGCCTGTCATTGCAGGAGTAGTAGTTTGCCGTGCGCGGCTACGTCACTACGTCATCATGATAAGGTAACGACGTACGGTAGTCATGCACGTCGCTACAGACCGGCAAGAGAGCGGGCATCAATTGATGGAACAAAAGATATGTACGAGATCTGGGCGGTACATGCAGATAACTATGTAGCTTGGCGCACTTAGTAAATGCAGTGCAGCATGCTCACAACAATGGCAGTGACGCAATCGGGACGCAAAGCATGCTTTCCGTGGTTTTGATTGGTCCGTAAGAAGCACCACCTGCAGTGTGCGCATACATAGGGCCACATTAAGCGGAATTTCTGCCGCAACGCCCATCCACTTCAACGCTGTAAGGTTTTCAGCCATCCATTTGAAAATTTTTGCCTTCTGCGAACTTTCGTGGAAAATTTCACTCTAATTTTACATCCTAACTGTTTCGAGCGATATACACAACGTACATCAATTATTACAGGAAGTCCTAAACTATTTGAATATCCTGTTCAGTTTTATCTTCTGAATTCGGTATAGAAATCGCATTCTCCCATAAATTTTCAGTTCTGCGTAACGAACGAACGTGCCATGCCTCCAAAGAAGGGTGTCAAGGCCCCGAAAGCGGAGGAGGTTCCCGCGACTCCCACCATTAAGACGGCCAAAACCTTGTCCACCAAGTCCCATGAGCCATCGTCCAAAACCACCAAAACGTCAAAACCACCGTCCACCAAGTCCCAAGAGGAGGCATCCACGCCATCGACAACAGACGCGGTGGAGATTCCCACCATTCCCACGAAAGCCAAAGCCACACGGAAGGCCCCGGGGACCACACCTGCTACCTCAAAAACAACCATCAAATCCTCCGCGAGCTTCGCTGCCACGGCCGTTGAGGCACCCTCTCAAACTTCTACCACATCATCCACCAGCGCACTGGCTTCTACCACATCTACAACTTCTTCCACATTGGCTGCGGTAGCCTCCAACCCGGCCCACCAAGACTGGGGAATCGGTGCGTCGACATCAGCTGCGGTAAGTCCAATGTTGTGCAGTAACCAGAGGCTATCGACGTTGATAGCGTTCCGCCATAACGCCAATGGTCTGAGCGCTGCTAACGAAACTGATGATCTTGTCCGCTTAGGGTTCAACCACCGTGGGCGCGAAACTGGGAGAGAATTCCACAGAACAGCCGGAAATGAACCAAACTCCTATCCAATCGGCGCACCAAAACATCGTGACGGAAGTCGCTGAAGGGAACGCTGGTAAGCTTTTGTATATCGCATTGTTGGCATATGTACGCTTTGCGTAGTACAATAGCGTAACGCGACAAACAGTTATCAGTATTCTGGCACTGCTAGCGGGACCTCGGGCCGAATCATGCACCCATTCCCCGTATGGTTTATAAAACTGCAAACAGAGTCATATCAATATGAGAGAGTCCTGATGATCTATTAACTCCATGCACGCTGTTTTTCTACTGGAACATATGCGACAATTGTAATCAGACTATTCTCTTCTTTTACAGAGCGTATACAACTGCTCGAACAGCACATAAAGGCCTTGGAGAGCGAGCTGAGTGAACGCAATCAAATCGGTGCGCGAGTGCGCTACACAGACAATGCGCGTGTCCGGGACGTTGCAAAGGACGTTCGCGATATTGAGTTGAAGGGTTTGGATACAGATGAGAAGAATCGCCGTGAGAAGATCCAAGATTGTGAAGATTTTATCAAGAGAGATGCCAAAGATTACGTGAACAGGATGGCGGTAAGGATACTTACTAGCAAGTCGCTGTCGTTTACCAGGGTTGAACTGGATTATACAATCCGCGACTGTGCTGTACCGTTAGAATATTTGACCCAGTGAAAGACCAGGATGATCACACAACATTATAATCAAACAAGATGTTAGGGCTACTATGTACACTTGCGCTATTCTATGGGGTAGATTCTCGTGAGCGCTTACTATTTCATTATGGATAGCAGTATGTTATGAAGTAAATGTTTTTTAAAACCAGTAATTTTGATAACAATTTGGCTGTGTTCCAGGCCATGTTTACTGAGATGGTGGAACGAGGCGATGAAACCCTGACCAAAATGAATGGGATGTATCAGGCCAGCAACAATATCGCCAGTGAAAAGAGGGAAGTGATGAAGAAACACGAGAAAGAAGCCACAGCTGATGAATTCAAGGAGCGCCTTCAAGAGTACGCCACACGTAAGGGGCGCAGCCACGATATCGCGCGCGCGCGAACTGAAAGGAACCGGCTGCACGATGACCCGGATTACGTTGTGGACTTGGTAAGCGACGGCGGCCGAAGAATAGCAGTTTGCACTACGGAGTACTACTGTTAGACGATCAATATCTTCTTACAGCCATTGGGCGATCTTAAAGACTGGGGAGATGAAGAGTGTCAGAAAGCGTGGCTCGAAGTTGTGACTAAGGCTTTACTGATGGCGAAGAATCAGCTTGGCGGGGTAAGTACGGTAATCAAGTCATGTAGCACGATATCTATCTTTGTTCTGGCTTTGCAGACGTGGCCCGAAGATTTTAAGCATTGGGGTGCCTTGAAAACTGCTTTCGCGGATAAGCTGAAACCGTTTTATACGGATGTTGTTCAAAAATACATGGATAGCCTGGGTTTGAGTGTTACTGCAGATGAAATGGAAAGATTTATAGTAGCCATGGAGCAAGACTACAACGCCATCTTCAAGTCGCATTACAACGAGCCGCCAAAAGATGCAACAGCATTGGGCAAAAACTCCTCACACTACTGGAAAAACTATATCGCCATTATAATCTGTCTCTACGTACAGGTAGGTCGCACTGGAGGAACTCACGTTTTTACAGCAAATCTTACTTTGATCCACGTGTGCGCCTAATATTTTAAGA
This sequence comes from Paramacrobiotus richtersi, assembly GCA_034698045.1. Lineage (NCBI taxonomy): Eukaryota > Metazoa > Tardigrada > Eutardigrada > Parachela > Macrobiotidae > Paramacrobiotus > Paramacrobiotus richtersi. The sequence goes on along the minus strand of JAQGAU010001865.1, from coordinate 6,653 downwards.
ACCAGTCTTCGCTAGCTGGTGCGATCGGTTCGCGGAAATACGTGGTTGTACTGACGGCCAACTGCAGTGTTGTGGTTATAATTTCTGGTACTAGTAGAATTTCTTCACTATGAACCGCTTTCTCAATGTGGATTCAGGATTAGGATGCTAGTTGTTCAGTTAGTTGGCTGACTTTTAAAGAAGCGACGTTTCAAGCAGTCAGGGAAACGGTTGGCATACCCTTTTTTTCAGTGGCTCATTATATTTATTTGCTTCTTCGAGCTTTTACCACTCTTCTGTACCGTTTGCGGTTTTGTAGAAGGAGATGCGCGAAGGGAAACCGTACAAGGTGAACCGTGCTACAGTCGTGGCCAACCCGGAACCGCCCAATGTTCGATTTACGAAAGAAACGATGGTGGATTTGGTGCTGGATCGCATTCTTGAAAAATTCAGTAAACAGGAGAACTATGCAGGTGAATCCAGCAAAATAACCCCAAGTATATAGGAATAACTCGAATGTTACTATATTTATTACAGTTTCCACGTTCGCGGATGTGCTCCTTCAGAAACTCGGACGTGTCCGTGGTTTGGCATCTCCTGCGCCACCAACGTCGCTGGTCGCAGCCAATGCTGGATCGAACCAGGCCAACCGCTCGTTGGGAGGCGCTTTTGAGGCTCCGACCGCTCCCCTTGATGATATTCTGGAAGAGGATATTGAACGCCATATGCCTGGACCGGGAAATAATGGGCCGGTCGATGCCGGTCGTGGAGGTGGTGGTACTCCGGCCAAACAGACTTCGGCTTCTCGTAGTGTGAACGCAGGTGGAGCAAGTAGCTCAAGCAGTTTGACAGCGGCAAGTACTTCGATGGCTCAGGGACCTTCAGCCACTAACGAGCGTACCATCGTCACGCGCAGTGCGGCCAAGCTCGGACAATCAACCGGTAACCGCGAGCCAGCCAGTACAGGTCAGTTCATAAACAGATGAGTGCGCAATAGGTTGAGCTGTCCTGCATGCTCCTTTGATGTACCATTTTGCGGATTATTGTACTGCCTCCCTTGTGATACGTCATGGTCTCTTGTAGGGCTACTGGATCGCCAACGTGGGCGTAAACATTGGGATGAACCGGACGAAAATGTGACTCACACCGATCCAGAATCGGCGAATACTGCGCTCACGCGCTTGTTTGCAGGAATGGATCCTACCGGCCGTAAATGGTAAATCCGGGCACAGTTTCTTGCAAGAGGATGGCGCGTGTTTTGATTTGGTGGGCTATACTTTTGTTTCTTAGCATTTCTGGTAACGCTTTTGTCGCCTTGGTCATAATCGTTCATGTCTATTGGTATAATTATGGTTTTTGAATCAGAGAGTGCGACAGTGTCAGGTAGATTCGGAATATTTTGTGTCCGCTGGTTTTTTCTACAGAGTTTGTAGCGGGAGTTTTTTGGTGAAAACTGGATGATGGTAGTAAGGTGGTTTAAAATAGTTCAATAAAGAGTTTAATAAATAATCTGTCTTGAGGTATATTCTGCTAAAACTGTGAAGTGTGAGCTAAGCTCGTGACCACGTTACGGAAGGATACGTAAGTGCATACTCATAGCACAAATGCAGGAGTAGTAAATTGGTAATCGTAACGACCATAGACAGATATGTACCTGATCAGTCAACACCCTTGCTGTGCAATATTTAACACGACAGTACAATTTACGGGTAATAATTATGTACTTTCGAAACATCATTTTTTCCATTCCATACACATGACTGATCTTTAAACCACTCTTATTACCACTGCGCATACTATGTGTTACATGATGCGTCACGTTTTGATGATTTCGATCTGGAAGATACCGTGCGTGAAATATTGAGAACAGAAACAGTCAGGAATTGTCTGAACTGTACAGGAAAGAAAATAAAGTAAAGCATCATGGGCGCAAAAATTAAAAAGGGAAACGACTTAAAATCGCAAGCTACGGTAGATGCTTTTCGAAACAGTATCTCAGGTTTAAAATAACTGAATGTTTGTGCACATGTCCAAGATTTTTCTCTGTGGACTGATCACGCGCCACGACACTTCGTTCCAAAAAAACTGGTCCCGCGACAGTTCGTCCCGGTGGTAGAAGTCTCCGGTTACAGTTACTCATAACTCCAGCCTAGCCAAATTTCATTGCATCCCATAATAAGTAGAAAGAATTAGCCCGGAACATACAGCATCTGGTTCTTGCACAATTATGGCTGAGATTGAAAATTTAGCCGACTAATCTAGTCGCAAACACGAAAATCTTGAAAGTGAACCAGACTGCTCACATTACTTGTCCAGAAATCCTCCAACACATAGCTCACCTTGTGTGACAGGCATTCGCAGATTATTTACAGGTGGTCTTGAATGCATGGTTAATCGCTTGGCTATTTAGAACCACGAAGGATGTGTAACCTGCACCGGAACTGCAAGAAATTTAATCCCATCCATGCAGTCGTCCGCCGGAGCTAGAGAGCAGCTGTTGAAACAAGGAAGATGGGAAACAGTTCGTAGTGAACAACAAGCTCGTTAGTCACACAAAAATGAACTGATAATTAATGTTCGGAATGATTCTGTATTCAGTCGTTCAATACAGCAGGTCTTTCGCACTGCGCGGTTTCCCTGTCTTGTGAGCCGCTATTCATTTGTGGTATCTGTACGAGGAAATGACTAACTGCTGCATTATGGGACAGGGCAAACAGAGCGACGGACCCATTGTGGATGACATGCCGCGTCTGCAATTCGGAATGTGGCTCCTGGGAACGTTTCCGCGCTACACACCTGCATATAAACAGGCGGAACAGCCTCTGTGCCAACAGAATATATTTACCGTGAATCAATGGATGAAATTCTACTGTTTTTTGTTCGAATATTGAATAGGGCTACAAATATCTTGAATAGAGCGACAAAATCAGTCACATAGATATAACATTAAATATGTCACGTCGAGTAAAAGCTTGTTAAAGTAGTTTCAAATACGTGCATAAGCTTCAGTTATTAAGAATCGGTTACTACGTCAGAAACGTGTTTCCTTATCGTTAGCTTTCCTAGCAATTGCTCGAGACACTGCATGCTCCCAGGCGTGACGCTCTTCAGCAGTAGATCGCGGGACGTAAGGTTGCCATGCTCCTTGTTTGTCCGCGAGATATTCGTATACGGCAAACAGGAAGTGGATGGAGACAGTACCGATAGAGGCAACGACAAGTTGTAGGTTCAGAGAAGTTTCGTCTACTGCTCCTGGCCGAAGATGAGTCGTAGAAATGTTATCCTGCTAGTTACGCTGCCAATTGGTGATTTCGTCCGCGGCTGTTATGGGATGATTAAGCTCGCGGTGTCCGATGGTACAGTACAGTTACGGATGTTGTGCCGGGAGAGCATATTCGTCCACTGTAAGTACGATGGGGCGGAGCTGGAAACAGCGGCAATCACGTGCACCGAAGAGATGGAAGCAAATCCGCATTATACGCGAACGATGGACATCGAAAGGTCGGTAACTAAAACGACCGGGAATTCGGAGAAGAAAGAGAATATTTCAGTTAATTCGCGTTATAGCATTAACCCGTTGATACGGCGAAACGTTGCCGGAAGCGTTTGACTCCTTGAAGGCTCGCGGGTAAAGTGGTACCCGCCATGTGTGCAAAATCTGGAACATTCTCGTGCGTAAAGTGGTACCCGCTATTTTTGCACAATGTGGAGCATTTTAACTGTTTCCTCAATGGGGGCAATCCTCCGCTTCGAGTACTTGAACTGGGCTTCGTTAGTTAAGGATCTTGGGTGAGAAAATACGAATACTGGCAAAGCATGGATGCATAAACTTGTTGAAAGATCATTCATGCAGGTTGGCAATGTGGTCGCGCACCTGCTGCTCAGCACGGATACCCTCCATTGGAGAGCCTGTTAGTTTCATGGTAACAACATCAATGCTTTCGTTACCTGCGGGACTATCTGCTGCTAGCCTAGCGACTTATAGCGCTGCACCATATTCTCTAGCCACAGTGTGCCGCTACATTTGCTTCTGCGCAATGTACCTGCAGGCCGATATCACTGACAATCTTCATGAGCGTGCAAAGGACGATGTTGCTGGAGCTAATAATTCCAACAGGGAATTGCAGGAAAACTGGGTAGCAGTCGATCAAAGTGAAGTTTCAATATTTAAGCCTGTGACCCGGGCACATTTTTTTAGCATACGTCTGCTTGTTGTTGTGTACCATATGTTCTTGGTGTAAGTCACTGCTCCCATTGACCTAACGATGATTCATCTACAATTCACATGCAGTCGATAACTAGACATGATAAGCTTACGAGTTCGGCAAGTAGCCACTCTGGACTCTAACGTATGTGCAAACTGGCACATTGGGTGTGTCACAGGTGGAGTAGCAGACTCGTGAATTGTGTAGTTGTCGACCTCCTGCTTCACCGTTAGACGTTTGTAAGCTACAAGCGTTACCAATAACGAACGCTATTAAGCGAAGATGTCTTTGGTTCCCTCGAGAATGATCGCACCCGGGTCCGGGCCAGCTACTTTGTCGGCATACCGAGATTGTTATCCTTGGTAGAAATGTTCCCTATTCATAACTCCACATACAATCGAGATACGTATTTGTGCGTCTCAGTCGAATGTACTTTCAGACCGCACGGTAACGTACAACGGAACTATAACAAGTCCATTCTGCTATGATCGGTTCTCTAGCTGCAGTGGGCTGGTTCTATTCCAGGGCGCACACACTGCTTATTCAATTGCTCGACGCTTACACTGGGTAATTGCTTACGCGCTCGTTAACTTACAAATAACTATTACAAACGAAATTAACACAACTCACTAGAAGCTCGTTATCTTCAGCACGTCACGTGAAACATTTTTGGGTCTATCATACCAATACTTAAGTGGGATATAGTGACTAACGGTCACCCACGATAAACTCGGTCAACCGGCCTGCTCTGAGCCAGGTGCGCATCCAAGGTGTTTCCTTGCACAATTAGTCACTCGTCTCCCTGTTACAAGTCCCTCTAAGAGTACTTAATCCACTCATACATGGAAATGCTAAGACTATCTGCGCGGCGGCATGCGTAGGCGGCATGCGCGGCATTGTGGTGGGCCGAGTGTGCCAAAATAATCTGCCATGGCGGTCCACAGACACACTTCCGAAATGATTTCTGTTCAATGTTCTCCACTAAAAGTTTAAATCGATAAAGAAGACAAAAGCGCAAAATTCAGAAACTATTCGGATGCTAAAAGACCGCTTGTTCCTTACTGTTCAAGCCAGACAGAAGTGTTTTAGTGCAGAATGGGTCCTCAAGCTATGACCTAGTGTGACTCACGCAACCTTGTGATCCCCCTAGGATTTTTTTCAAGCCGACTTTATTGCAACGGATAGAACGAACCATTTTATGTACGTAAGGAAGAAATAGGAAGAACCTGCCGAGAACAAACCGATAAAATCCATTTTGAACACTGGCCGGGTCACCGGTACCAGAGCCGATCTTATTTCCGTCCCCCTAGGATTTTTTCTCAAACCAGTTCGATTCCAACGGATAGAACGGACTATTTTATGAACGTGGGAAAGAAGTAGTAAAGAACCTGCCGAGAGCCTGCCGAGAGCAAACTGATAAAATCCACTTTGAACACTGGCCGGGTCACCGGTACCAGAGCCGATCTTATTTCCGTCACCCTTGGATTTTTGTTTCAAGCCACTTTGATTGCAACAGACAGAAGGGACCGTTTTATGAACGTGGGGAAGAAATAAGAAGAACCTGCCGAGAACAAACCGATAAAATCCATTTTGAACACTGGCCGGGTCACCGGTACCAGAGTCGATCTTATTTCCGTCCCCCTAGGATATCTTTTCAAACCGATTTGATTGCAACGGATAGAACGGATCATTTTATGAACGTAAGGAAGGAATAGGAAGAACCTGCCGAGAACAAACCGATAAAATCCACTTTGAACACTGGCCGGGTCACCGGTACCAGAGGCGATCTTATTTCCGTCACCCTTGGATTTTTTTTCAAGCCAAGTTGATTGCAACGGATAGAAGGGACCGTTTTATGAACGTGTGGAAGAAATAGGAAGAACCTGCTGAGAACAAACTGATAAAATCCATTTTGAACACTGGCCCGGTCACCGGTACCAGAGCCTATCTCATTGCCGTACCCCTAGGATTTTTTTTCAAGCCAAATTGATTCCAACGGATAGATGGGACCGTTTTATGAACGTGTGAAAGAAATAGGAATAACCTGCCGAGAACAAACCGATAAAATCCATTTTGAACACTGGCCCGGTCACCAGTACCAGAGCCTATCTCATTGCCGTACCCCTAGGATTGTTTTTCAAGCCAAATTGATTCCAACGGATAGATGGGACCGTTTTATGAACGTGTGAAAGAAATAGGAAGAACCTGCTGAGAACAAACCGATAAAATCCATTTTGAACACTGGCCCGGTCACCGGTACCAGAGCCGATCTTATTTCCGTCCCCCTAGTATTTTTTCTCAAACCAGTTTGATTCCAACGGATAGAACGGACCGTTTTATGAACGTATGGAAGAAATAGGAAGAACCTGCTGAGAACAAACCGATAAAATCAATTTTGAACACTGGCCCGGTCACCGGTACCAGAGCCTATCTCATTGCCGTACCCCTAGGATTTTTTTTCAAGCCAAA
>JAQGAU010001864.1:0-17433 GCA_034698045.1 Paramacrobiotus richtersi | reverse complement strand
CGCATCTGGGCGGTACGCTGATTCGGCGGCAACATATAACCCAGTTTCTTCTCCAGTAAATTGGCCTCATTGGCCAGCGAGGCCGCCTTCTGGTGGGCGGTGTAGGGTATTCCCGGTCCGTGCTGTAGCATGATCTTCTTGTCACCCTTAATCGGTCGCTTCAGATCGCCATATTTCTTCCAGTACTGCCAGCAGTTGTAGCACAAACGGAATCCGCCGGGATTACGCGCCCCACCCAAACCGCCCCATGCATACCAGTTGCTCGACTGTTTTGTGCGGCATCCTTCGCAACAGTTGTTCGCACCCGGTCCATCGTGGACCTCGTTAGTGGGCAGGCGATCGTCTTGGACATACGGTGGAATGTAGATCTGCTTCAGATGGGCATCCGCCAAAGCTGTTCGGACACGTTTGTTCTGGACGAAACGGTCGGATGTCTTCCACATGTAGTAGTATTCCACAATCTGGTTCATGGCTTTCCACGGCAACTGTGAAAAACTGCATTTAACAAATAGTATAACTGAAGTACATACAAGTCTTTAATAATCTGCGAAACCGTTTTTTCTGAAATAATGTCAGAAATCATTAAAGCACTGTAACTCAATGCTCGTTACTGGTCCAGCAACGTTATATTTTGATTTGTAGCAGACGCGACGTCCAATGCTATAATTTTACCGTTCAACCGGAAAACAACAGGTATCACAGTCAACGTGCGTAAAACTATTCTTTCTGTTAGCATTTACTATCATCACCATTCATTTTAAATGTTTCTGGTTACGATTTCGAATTCAGCAACGCAATACTGACAAATCAGGTCAATTTCTACCAGGAAAACAATAAACTTACCAAATCCTGCTTTATATCTCCGAAATCCTTTCCGTACTTTTCCAGCGCTTCTTCGAACAATCCCGCTTCCGCTGCAGTCCAAAGTTCCATCTGATCACGGCAGATGACCGGGCCCTCGGTAACCAGCTCCTTCAAGCTACGGCTCAGATCATAAGTATTACTATGGAGAATGTTCAGTGCCGTCTGGATGGTGATATCGCGAGAGGCACTCGCGGCTGTTAGATGCAATCCAGGTTGTTTAACGGAAGTGTTCCAATCCAGTGCACGTCCGAATGTTCCCACACTGCGCATGATGATAATAAAGTTATCAATTTCGGCGTCAGATATTCTTGTCGGCTCCCACATCAGGACTGTGTTGGATATCTCGATTTCGCCTTCCTCATCATCTTCAGGTTTTTCTGAAGCAGGTTAAATTATTAATGCACAGGAAGATCACAATTCAATACGTTCATGTTCTACAGATCTAATATCAATTGGGGGAAGAAATGACTAACTTTCTTATGCATGCATTTGAACAGGACAAAGCTCATCCTTCAGGTACCTTCAACGTAAGTCTAAACGATTTACCAATATAAAAACCCAGAAAGGAGACACAGTAAGTTTATTTCTCCACATGACAATAATTAAAATTTCTTTCAAAACATCGTCAGGGTATCATTAATTCAGAAAAACTGCTAACGCTGGAAGAGCGGATGCTGTTCATATGTAAAACTTTCTGCCTTTGCATAGTTTTCGCCTTTGACGAAACAATTGAATTTTTCTGATTGTGAGTGTACAGATTAATTAAAGGTAACGCTGCATTATTTAATAATATCACAAAAGAGATGAAAATGGAAGTACGATAACATTATCATCAACAACTATTACACGTTCCTCGTTGTGTCGTCCTATTACAACAACGTTAACTGAACACACAAGCTGTGCATCTACCTTTTGCACTCTCTTCCATCTTTTCGTCAACATCAGCAGCAGAAAACTGCAGCAATGGCGATGGCAGCCCTGATACATCAGCTTGGAACCCCGAACCTACACGAATGTTCCCTCCCTTCTCTTGCGTCAAGGAGTTAGTATTGGGATCCCAAGTGTGCGTGTAATAGTACAGATCTTCTTCCTTCAGGTACCCCTCGCGTTTCTCACACTCAGCCAACAAATACACGGTACATTTTCCCCTAATCAGACTGGCAGGCAAGGATTCCACCAGCCGTGTCAAATACACCTCGCGATGGCCTAATCGGTGCTTGGTTAGCTGCTCTTCGTTGGCGTTTTCGTCTCCGTTCTCGTGTTTCTCCAGCTGGTTCGTCGATTCATCCATGTCGTCCGCTTCGTCATCTTCCAGATGAATGTCAGGCACTTCTTTGCCTTCCTTCTCGTAGTTTGCAATTTTCTCCTGTAGACGCTTGGGTAGATCGCGTTTACGGCAGTAAGCAATGGTTTTGACTTCGACATGGCCGCCTGGCGTTTTCAAGAGGTCTTCAATGCGACGGATCTGATATGGTCCAGAGGATGATACTTCGAAATAGCAAAAGTCTCCGACTTTGTACATTGCATTCGCAGGCAACGACATGATGCACCGTTCTCTAAAACACGATCTAAAAGCTGACTACAATTGTACAATGTACTAAATCATCCGGAATAAAACCACTGAAAAAACACACAATTGCAAGTTCGAATCTTTGGAGAGTACAACAAAAATCAAAATGGCAAAATTATATTGCGCTAGATAGTGTGCTGGCTACGTTCATTCTGGCATGATGAATCATACGAACATACTGCTGAAGGCCAATCACCGTTTCGAGAAGGCGGGCTAGCAGGGTTTCGGTACGCACACATTTGTGAGGAAGAGTTACTTCTGAAAGTACTTTCTGAAAGCACTAGTGCTTCCAGCTTCCACCGATTCCAAGATGATTTTTGTGCGCTCCTGATCGCCAGATTTTGTTTCTGTTATATATAATTGCGTTTTCAGTATGGTGACTACAGTTAACTGGAAAGTTCTCCGGATTTCACTATAGTCAGCTTTCACGAATATTTTGTCACTTTTGAAAGCAGCGGTGACATGTCGGACGCAGAAATTCAGCGAGATTTCAGAGCTGCTTTTAAGTTTTTCAAGTCCGTCAAATCTCCAGTTTTGGATTCCTTGGCGAAGAGCGATATTCGGTTAGCAGATCCCAGGAAATCTGATTCCGAACAAGGCGGAACTGTCGCTTTTTGGGTGCGCATGCGGCTTGGGTCCGAAGAATATAAACTTTTTTATTGTTTCAATGTAATGTTGTTCATCAAAAAATGTTCGATATTTTTTTTGTACGGTATTCCAAGCACCGTAGTTTACCTTTACTGGTTCGATACATTTTGCATATTTGCAGAAGTCTCGAGCGTATGCCGCTGATGCGCCGATTTCGAACAAGGATCTGGAAGAAGTTGGTTTGAAACCCCTGCAGGAATGGTCTATTCGAGAACTGACTGGATCTCCAGGTACTTTTCCTGCGGTTTTAATACTGCTTGATACAGTTGCTGATTTGTATCCTGTGTTTACACAAAAACTTCGCTTGATGCTTTTATACATGCGTATTATAAAGAGCCATTCCTGGAGTTTCTGTTGTACGTTTTGTATCTTGCGGTTTTTGCTAATGTTTCGCGTTTGTTCCGTATAAACTTTATTTATTAACTCTTTTTGTATGCTCATGGTTTTTTCAAGATTAGTTGAGTTAAAATATTTTTCTCCTCCTTGAAACGTTCGTAGTGGTCATTAATGAATGTTACAGGCTCAGTTGTGATCGCTAATCCCTTTACGGAAGACGGACAGCTGAAATGGATAAGACGCTGCTTACTAGATTTTCCCAGAATACCAGAAAACTTATCAAATCTTGATCCTGACTGGAAATATTCCTTTAATCGGGCGGACATTGATTGGTTTTCCTCTCAAGAGCATTCATCATCCAAGGCTGAGGATAACGTACCAGCCAAACGAAAAGCGGCTTCGACACACGGACACGTTAAGAAAACGAAAGGATGCAGTAAATCTTTGTTGGAAGACACGCCGATATGGAAACTACGATGGTAGGTACCGACACACATGATATTGTAATTTTCCACGATTCTTTTTATTATCGTGAACGTAACTAGGTATATTGCAACATTTTCGGAATCGCTTAGTATTTGTCGCTTCCAGGTTTTTTGTTAATCTGCTTGAAATTTTTAATAGCTTCCGATAATCCTGGTTAATATTATGTAAAGCATTTACCAGTAATTCGTCTAGGTTAGTTATTTTTCATAGATGCATTCCATGTTTTCAATTGTTTACTCACATTGTTTTAGTTTGTATTGAGCTTTTTTACCGTATAGAGTTTATCGACCGAATTTTTCTCCATTGCTTGACGTGCTGCATTCTTGCTGTTTCCATATTATTTAAAAGTTTCTGTTCGCACGAAATTCATTAAGATATGTCCTAGTGTAAAATAATTGTACACGGTTCTGTATACTCTTTTTCAGAAATCTGCTATCAGCTTTGCAGAAGAATCCGTCTAGTTACGATAACTGCTTCTGTTTTTTGCACGTTTTTCACGTACAATACATCCTCCCAGTATGATGCTCTTATGAAGAAGCATTGTGAGGCGGTACTTTTTGCTAAACGCGATTCCTAAAATGCCTCAGAAAAATTCGGCTTTTTGATTGCATTCCAGCTTGTTTATATGTTTCGGTAATTATGGTCCTGTCACATTACGGTGTGTCCTTTACATTTCGATAGGATTACGCTGGGATACCATCACGATTGGGACACTAAGGTTTGCCGTGTGACTGGAAGTAGAGTTAGTTCTCGAAATCTTCCATACTGCGTTGCCACAGATCTATTCGGAAGAGAAGCGCACACCCTTCCCAGCGGATGTCGATAAGCTGTGCCAGGTCCTGGCGAGCGGATTGGGATTTGCAGATTTCAAAGCGCAGGCTGCTATAATTAATTATTATCACATGGACTCTACGCTCAGTATTCACCAGGATATTTCCGAGCCGTATAAAGACGCACCTCTGTTTTCCATAAGGTAGGAGTTTTTGCTGTGGAAGCATGATGGGAAATTCCATCAATGCGGAAGTGTTAAGCGGAACTGGGGTTTCGCTCATTTACAGACATTTAGTCATTATGTTGTTATCTTTTTGGTAAAAGTGTACTCGTAGTGATGTGATGTGGTGATACAGTGGTGTTTTCTGATACATCATGACATTGGTAAAAATTTATCGTGTCGCAGATTTTAAAAATAATTGGCATGAAGGTTGTTCCATTGACTGCACTGTTACATGAATAGTAACTTTGGACATTTCGTTTATGTTTTGTAAGGCGTTATTGCACAGTTACGCTGAATATTGTTGTGGCATAAATACTGCATAGTAATAATCCATTTGTCTTGAAAATATATGGCCACAGAAAACGAGACGCGGATCGGTTGAATAGTGATGCATTGCATTTATCGTACATTTTTTTCAAGTGATTAGTTTAGACTTACCATTGGCGTGGTGCTGTTCTCCTGCGTTGTTTAGCGTATAGCGCTCTGGAGCTGATTATAATTGTGCATTATGCATTTATGCTGATTATAATGGTGCTTGCTCTGTTTTCTAGTTTTGGTCAGCCGGGAATATTCCTCATTGGGCCGAAACGGGACGAATGGCCAAATGCCGTTTTGCTTCGGAGTGGCGATGTTTTTGTGATGTCTGGAGAAAGTCGTCTGGATTTTCACGCCGGTATGTTTCAAACTTGTTAAAGCTAAAAGTTCGCCCGGATTTGCTTTTTCTGCAAATGAGATATGTTATTTGCCTGTATGACTGTATTTTGTCCATGTTTCGCTGTGAAAACTGCTTACTTTGAGTTCGAATACAAGGATATCTGCTTTCTTATACCAGTAGGACAGCATGTAGAACACGAGATGCCGAGCGATCATGGGAAAATTAAACATCTATCTCGGTGCGTTACCAAATTTCGATTTCTCGTTGCAGTCCCGAAAATTTTTCGAGAATTCCCGGCTGACGCGTTACGTACACATGTGAGCTCGGAAGCGGATGTGGTTGAAGAGTATTTGTCCGTTTCAAGGATCAACATGAATATTCGCCAAGTCTTGCGGCCGGGAAAGTGTCGGCTATATGAATGACAAGATGGTAACATGCGAAATGTGAATTCATTTGCGAGTCGAAATTGTTGTGTGTTTTTTTATCCGTTGGTACTTGGGGGAATGTTGGACTGTTGGATTACGCTGACAGCATTGTTACGGCGTATTTTTTTGTATAATATTGTGAGAATTGTGTTCGGTTGGATGATACCAAGCAGTATTCATCAGGCGAACGTTTGATTGCTAACGATATGCTGTTTCTTGTGTCGACAGAACAAAAATGTACAATTCGGAAACCCTCCAGCCGGTCCCAACCAACAACATCTAGCTACAAAAATAACTGTAAAAAATGTAAAATACTGTTTCAAAAAGTATTTCATAATTAGCAGACTGCTGATATTCGTTCAATACTGCTAACAACAACCAACCAAACCACAAATAACGGACAACGGAGTAACAGCATTAACAAAACACAAAATTTAAGCTGGTATAAACGTGCTACAAACTGGACCACTTCTGGTAATATCAGTCATGCAGAAAGTCGCGTAGGGAACACAGCATGAAAAGGACGTCCTGGACGTGAAAAAAAATGAAAAATGTTGGAACGTCTTGACAACTGCAAAAAGAACGCAGCGTGACCCTGATCAGAATTCAGTCATCGACATCATTGTTTTTCTCTTCTTACGAACAATTATAAGAATCTCGTATAATTATGTATGCTACGCACTGACGCATTCTACACACATTACCGTTGCACTGGTCAGAAGGACTGTCCAAAAAAGAGTGGCCCTACCATATGGAGTGCAAAGTTCACAACGTGACTTCCGACGCTAAAACACAGAAAAATAAGGTAAATACCACAAAGAACAACGGTGTCTGTAGTTTCAGTTGGGATTAAAAATTTCGTTGTTTATAGCTAAAAACGCATCATTCAACCGGCATAATTTCTCATGTTAGTTTCAGTCGAATAAAAGGAAACTACGGTAGCCTGACCCCATTACACGTTGTATCATTTCTGTACTAAAACTGCTATGCTAGCAACGTCCACAAATTAAAAAAGCATCGCGAGCAACACGGTAACGCATCGATCACTCGCAAATTCAATATGGATCGTTGATCATCATCGTTCTACAAATTTTATCGTTTGTCGAGTAGCGGTACCTTTTAATCATGTGAAAACTGCTTTGGTCCTCTTTTGCAGCTTGAACAGCGGCAGGAGTACCGAATGTTTTCACCTAAAGAATTGAACATTTCATAATAAAGCAATCTGGCAAGCATGTATCCAAGTATCAAAGGGATAAAAAGCGAAAATACCTTCATTTCAGACAGCTCATGATCAGAGGTTTGTAGTTCGGCGCCGGTCTCGACTCCCGAGTCTTCATTGCCGCCCGGCGGAAAAACGGGGTTAATTCTCTCTGCAAAAGAGCGACATTAGAAACTGCTGCCGCTGATCGTATAAGTTGTGGATTCTCGCAAATACTGTTAAAGGAACACTCAGTTTCAAACAGGAAGTTTCAATGTGATGATTGGTTTACTAGACTATGGCAAGCAAACACTAGCCAAAACACTGCATTTTCTGGAAGCGAAAGAAATCGCAACGAAGGTGAATAATCCAACATAGAAGGTACGCGACCCGTGTATCAAACGACGTTAAACTTGTAAATAGTGTCGAAATTTCTCACCGGCTGAAGAGTGTCCCTGCTTAATCTCGTCATCGTCCAACAAATGGTCTAACGATGCTTCCAACGAAGCCATGTTACTGTCCAGCGTGGCGTCTGGTACTTTAGTGTATCGACGCATCTGCGATTCTGCAAGCAATCATCCCAGAACAAATAATGACACCGATTGTGGAAATTCTGTAGGACTACCGCGATACCTCTACTATCCACCTAATAACATGCGTTGACATACCGGTTATATTCACACGAGCACTGCTGGCCTCTTCAGTTTCAACAGCCGTGGCCAGCGACAAGTCATCACGGATCTCGATCGTTCCGACCCGTCCACTCAGACTGGACGCTTGGTCCAGCGCCATACGGCTCAGGTTACTGAGGGCACCAATCTGAAAAGCCATCAGGTCTCGCTTCCCTTCCAGATCGTCCACCCTATCCTGCAAGCTTTGCAGCTCTGCCAGCAGCTAGGAAGCGCAACAAGTGCGCGCTGTCAGGAACCACCACCATCTCACTCTGCAATCAATAATGTCACCCGCAAACTGACGATCGACGAAACAGCATGAATTACACCTGTTCACAAACAGTGAAGACATATCACACTTGCGTACCTGTACTGTAGAGCTATCAGAGAAGAATGAAGATGGGTCATGGAGGCGATCACTGCCAGTGCTGTCGATTCCCCACAGGACCATTTTAACGATAGTTTATTCGTTAACAAAACTTCGAATTATAACGTATTATGAATTAATGGTTGAAGTATTAGTAAAAACAATAAACTAAACACACCACTGTAAAGGGATAAAAACGGATAAATCTTCCAAATCTGGAATTCACAAAATGGATGAAACTTGACAGCCGCTCATTCAGAACCAAAGGCGCGCTGTCTCAACGGAAAGCTGTTGTGCAGCCGGTATGCTAATTTAATATCATCGAATCATGTTGGCTTCAGCCTTCGAAGAACGTAATGCAGCAGGACGCTTGGAGTTGTGCCAAAGCCGGCGTATGACTCATTTTACAAGCCACAGTAGAAGCTTCCATTTATTTGCATTCATTTTTATGTTAGTCAAATTATTAATATGCCGTTAAATCCATAGGGATCAATTATTGAATATAAAACTCACCCATAATACCTAACCTGAGACTGGAAACACGTTTGTTATCCTGATCTGAACTTCTGATCTCGCATCGTGGGTCAGTGCAAGGTGTCTCACTTGCACGATCCCGCCTTGCAGCTGAACGTCGACCTCCTAATTTCCATACTTTCATTGTTTCACAGATTTCCCCCTCAAAACTAGTAACATTAAATCAATTTAAATGCAGGAGGTGTGGACGTAACTGCATGTTGCAGAGAAAAAGGATTTCGAAACGAATCTGCTGACAGTTTCGGACTGTATTTCGGACAAGATGAATCTTCGTCCAGTATTGATAATTTCTGTTTAGGCATTGTTTTTGTAAGTCTGCCATTTTCGAACATAAAGGGACAATGTTTTACAATAAATACAAATCTTGACAAAATAGATCTGTACTGTATTGCCTGTTGCACGCACTACTGTGATGATACCTTATCTGAACCTGTGAATTACTCTTTACCCGCAGTGCTTTATTTTCATCGCTGCCATAAATTATGACATGTAATTCGTCCCGACGACCGGACCTACTTAACTTAAAACGCTATCTTGCTTTTTATAATCAGCACTTTCAGAGGCTTCTTCGATTTACCAGAGATCTACTAAAATTCTCAAGAAAAAGCGCAGGCACAAATCAAAAAATCCAAATACTGTGGAAAATCGAAATCCCCGAAGTGCTTTGATTTTGTCATGGTCGAAAGAAGAGGTTTACAACACCAATAATAACGCAATTTATTGAAAAAGCTGAAAACAATAAAAACAATTCTTTCCTGGAATCCTTCTGTTTTACAGACCGGAAACAGGGGAACGACCATCCACAGGACGAGCTGGCAATTATCAGCCCTTACAATTTGGACGCAATTGGCGCGAGATCCTACACAGCATTGTAAAAGTGAATAAAAGCAGCAAATAATGTAACTTCTGCAATGCTCAGTCAGCATCATATATTGGGAAATATGCAGAATCAGATCAAACTACTATCACAATAATCGGAAAATTACAACAATAATTACAAAGTAACAACGAAAACAAAAAACTATTCACACATGCACGCTGATCAGATGGTTCCACTCTGTCACCAAAAAGGGTTTACGAAGAGAAGGAAACATCAAAATTAATGTTCTTATTCACCGGGTCCGGAAATTAATACAATCAGCTTGTCGCAGCCTCCGCGTTTTCAAACCATTTTATAATATTAATTATGTAAACGCACATCACTTTCAAAATAAAGCAAGCGTTCTCCGTAAGGTTAACTCCATTACCAACTGTTCCATGCACAAACGTCAGCTTGAAATTAATAATGGCGAATATCGACATCTTACCGTATGCTTTATGTAAGACAGCACGATATTCCAGAACAAAATGACACCTTCCACATAGATCATCCTGTAGCGTGGCGCAAGATAAAAGAAATTGACAGCTTGAGCAGGTGGCCAGAGCAGGCAATCAAAGGCGAAAACATATGGGAATTTTATCTTGAACTCATCCCAAATTTCCTTCAGTGACCGCTTTTCCATTGCGCCGACACCTGAAACGGTTGAAAACCACGTTTGGCAGGTAACACAAGACACCGGCGCTTTCATTCAAACAAGACAAGCAATACTAGCTACAACGATGAGCGAAAATCTTACATTTACACAAAAAGTTCTGCAATAATGCAAAACAATTACCAAAAATCAGGCAAAGATAAAGGCAATAAATTATAAAATTCTTTCTGTTTTTGTAAGTACTTACGTGAAGCCACACCACAACAGCAACCAATTCTGGACTAACATTAATTTTTTAATTTTTCTACGCCAGCAATCTACCTACCTACGCCAGCTACTGCACATGGGCCGATACCGCCGATTCGTATAATCATAACATTCTGATTACTGCGATATTTGAGAGTTTCTGAAAAGTTCCCGTCCACATCTCAGAATATTAAAATCGACTCAAACGCGATACGGAAAGGGAAGCAGTTAAACAAAATACACATTCAATTTGATGATTCATAAAGGGAATTAAATCTTTAGGATAAATACTTTAACAGTACGGGAAATTCCATCAACAGCTTTATTCCCCTGCGTTGTTGCTTTACACAAAGACAACTAACAAGCCCTCTGGAACATTTCGCACTGCGACAAGAGAAACAGCAGTAACCGATATGCAAAACATAAACGTATGGAATCTCCTCACCTGATGTAGAAGATACTAATCGTAAGCACTATACTAAGCATAAATAAAAAAGCTTGAAAACATTTCAGGGAAGGAATATGTGTATGCAACGCGATCATTCTAAATTTTTATACCAATGCTCATGAAAAATTCAATTCGAATTTTCTGAGTTGTCCACCTACATGCGAACAAAAGCAGTTGGCAATTAAGGGAGGTAAATTACGAATGAAGGCAGTTGGACTATTTTATTAACCAAAAGAGATAAAACTAAGTAATCGAAAATCACAGTTGCATGACACTTTGACTTACCCCAGAAAAACAGCCACGCAAATCCAGGTCCAGCCAGAAAGAGATCGTAGCACACTTTCTTAATGACGGTTCTTCGATCAGTTCCTGGCAATCTGTGATCGAGGACTTTATACCAGCCATGTCCACAGAAACCCAACAATAATCCCGTTGCACTCATGCGTCCTGCAGCATAAGTTGTGGATTATTCAGCAACAATTTATCGTCCCAGATTCCGCGACATACCTGTTCGTGCCCAGTCATAGTGATCCGACTTTTGAAAAACTCTGATTTCGATTGTTTGCTCAAGAAAATCTCCCAGGCCAAGTAAACCGCCACCAAGCGCCGTATTCGTCAACAACAAGTGCCGTTCGAAGAAGAATTTGTTAGCGCGCTGGAGAAATCGCAGAGCAACCATTGCAAAATCACGATTTATGGCGTGCAAGTTCACGGTTCAGATAAAAAAGTTTAACAACAATAATAATATAATGAACAATTTACACAGGCTCGCGTTCCTGCGAATGACGACGAATAAAATGGGAAGAGTCGCGTGTTACGCCAGGAACCACAAATGAAGATCATTAACTGATTAACTCAACCATAAATCTTCAAAACACTGAACGTTGGCTTGCTGTTTTCAGACAAAACTGGGAAATCCCAAACAACAAAATTAATAGAAGTATGCAAGAAAATGGAAACCGGCTGCATGACGTGAACTGTTCCAAGCAAAACAAACCGAGCGTCGATACCATTCAGCTTATGCCTATGGACTTGCGGTTGCACTACTACTACTACTGTAGTACCTCTACTTCAACGTCGATGTCAGCTGGCGAGTACAACACAAGTCAGCACGTCGTATGAAAAGTGGCTATGTGGAATAAATATAATTATTTACTTAAATTTTGTGACTTAATCATTTTTGTGAACTCTCTAAACACCGGTCTACAACTACATTTTTTTGTTTAACAGGCGCGTGCAACGTTAACGTCCAGGCATATGCGGCATAATACAAGCGTATTTTTTCCTGCATTTCAAAAATAAGTATGCAAATTTGTGAGTTCTTGTCTGTTTCCATTCTAAACTGTCAAACAGAACGTAAAACCGGCAACAGTATCAGAATAATCCATGATGGTTCTTATTGTTAATGTTGCTGAAGCTGCTTGTATGTATTTATGTATTTATCACATCTATGTCTATGTATCACACATCTATGTATTTATGACACATCTATGTATTTATCGCATATTTATATAAGAATTCAGGCTATATTAAATTATGAAAACAGTGCAAAATATGTCCAAAGATGTGCCGGTAACGGGAATGTGTTTACTTAACGGGAATGTGCCGGTACCGGGAATAAGCTTATAACTATCGATTGTGAGTCTGCAGCAGTCTAGGTTAAGCTTTCGTGGTTCTACCTGTATGTAGCTTTTTTACTCAATGTCTCTAAAGGTACGAGTACTGGTTTTCTTACAAGGGAGGTTTTTTGGGTCCCTATTCAGAAAATTCCCAGACTTTTTATGTGGACACAGGCCAACTAACTGAACATTAAAAAAATAGTTTTGGCTGCTGGGAAGGAGCTGGGTCTCTGGGAGGCCAGTTCTCGTAGACAATGTATATATGCTAACGTTATGCATATATGCATTGCATGCTGTGCACATAATGTATGTTATTGCTTGCCAGCTTCGCTACCTTTTGACCAGATATCATAATTATGCAGTCGAAACAAATTAATAAATGTTAAGCTAAGCGGTTCCTGGTCAAAAAGGATCGAAACTGGCCATGCCGTCCAGTTGCACAGTACACATAGCGTGTAGCATACATTGTCTACGAGAAGTGCCCCCAAAAGGCCCCACTGCTTCCCAGCAGCCAAAACTATTTTTTTAATGTTCAGTTAGTTGTACTGTGTCTACGCAGAAAGTTTGGAAATTTCTTGAATTTGGGGCCAGAAAAGCTCCCTTATTAGTGTATTGTGACAGAACTATTACTAATTACAATTTATTAGAACAGCTCTCACGTCGATCGACCGGATTAACTAAGTACATGCGAGATGAAATAATAACAACATAATTTTGCACTGGCTTATGCTCTAATTCATTGGCTTAAGTATACGTGTGACCCCGACAATTAAATCCATGGTGTTTCCGTTTAAAATAAAGTTGTTAACACTTTTTCAGCCATTGAATTCCGGCATCGTGACCGTTCTATTCTTTGTTTCACTGTCCTCACCGGCTTTTGAACAAACGCGTTGTCTGGAAACAGGCAAGGGCACCAGTTTCGGGTATGTGACCTTAAACGATCGCAGTTCTGACGCGTACGTGGCAAAAAAGAACAGCTGCGTTAATCCCAACATCCATTCAAAGGCAGCGGAGACAACATGTGCTTCATATCCTCCGTCATCTGGACCCCACTGCTGTCGCAACCGTTCTCCCGTCGGACTATAATGCGCCAGTGCAATCCCAAGGGCTACGACCGTTCCCACGAATGTGGTCGTATTTAGGGCAGTCAGAATCAATCGCATACAGAACACTTTCCTTTGCTGTACACAGCATTTTGATAACTGATACGTTCTGTACACTTCGATCCACATATACACCAATCCCAAACCGAACACGAAGAAGGCACCGATTGTGTGCGTATGGAATTCGTTCGTCTCTTGAAAGTTTGCTACCAGCGTGAGTCCGAATGCCGAGGAAAGACCGAAGAAGAGCCCGACTTTATTTATGATTCCCCATCGTGGGAAATGCTCGCAGTGTACGAAATTTGTGACCTCCATATAGCGGAAGTACATTAAGGCGGCGACTAATATAGCTCCAACGTTGAGCATCTCGCCAAAAAAGCACGAGATTGGAGCGAAAGCGCCCGTATCGCTGATGTACGGCAGTGCAGCTGGGACATTTCCGGTCAATACGGACCACGTGTATGAGATTAGAAAGGTCACCGGAAACAATATGCAGATCGCTTTTGGAATGTTGTCGGCGCGAAAGCCATTCTCGTCGTTATTATAACCATAGTCAGCTTGCATCAAGTTCGCAGAATTCGCATTTCAAAAAACTTGTCAGGAAAACTGGAAAAGCACAGACATCGAAGAAGCTCTACTCGTCGTTTATTATTACAGCCATATAGCAGCGCGTGTGTACGTTCAAGGACACTGGTGTATGGATTGCAACAGTGCGCTATTAAGTATTACGATCTAATCATTGTGAAGTAAGTATATTAATTTTAGTATTTTAATACACGTACGACCAATCGAACTGTATAGTACATAGTATATTATTATAGTACTTTCGCCTATGGTACCTCTACAACGTACGTTCACTACAACAACGCAAGATTATACGACTGGTCTTCTTCCGCCATTCGTACCGTTTCAGCCGAAAAACAGATCAAAACCAAACACAAAAAGCAACAATTCGACGCATTTTCTGTAAAATAACACAAAAAATTAACAACATCAACATTAACATCAAAACGCAGCCGATGGAAAGAATTCTGAAATCACTACGCGCAGGCGAACACATAATTTACGCCGTATGCCACTTCAAGAAGAGTCCCGTCCTCATCGTCTTACAGTTCGCTCTTCTTAGGCTTGGCACTGCGATCGAAACCTTTGAGCTGGTTAGTGGATTCCTTAGCCAGATACTTGATGAAATCGTCCACTTCCCGTGCGCCATTATACTGTTTCGGGTTCTTCTTGTCGCCCTTGGGAACAAAGTAGATGGTGGGGAAGCCTTTCACATCGAAGGTACTGGGCACATCGTTGGCTGTGGCGTCCATCTTGGCGATGGTGATTTCATTTTCGTCCTTCAGTTTTTCAGCTAACTCGTCATAAATAGGGGCTAGTTTCCTGTAGAAAGCAGATACCGAGATGTAAGAACAAGCTGATCGTTGTTACCGCTGCTAACACAAAGCTAGCAGATATTTCATTACCAAAACCAAACAAAAAATCAAACTAAAACCATAAAAAACGTTACGCTGTCGAAGGTTATCGCGCAACTTTAATGCCAGTAGATTCTTGCCACATACTAAATAGACAGTGCCGCTATGAAGGATACTAACGTAACAGCCCAAGTTTCTTGATTTGAAAAGTACTTTACTTACTTGCAGTGACCACACCAAGGAGCGTAAAACTCAATCAAGACATCCCTGTCTGCGTCGTTGACAATCTTGTCGAAGTTCTTTCCCACAACAACCTTCACTGGCGTGGTGCTGTAATAAAAACAATATGACTCCATGAAAAGTAATACGGCTACATTATGCGGCAATTTTGAGCAGCTGAGAATGTCAACTTACTTGTCTTCCGGAATGGGCTCGGACTTCATGTAAGGTTCCAGTTTGTCTCCCAAATAGTCAGAAATGAACTTTTCGAGATTCTCCACGGAGAATTCGTCTTTCAGGACAAACTTGCGGTTCTGAGCATCACGAATGGCGGCGACGGGTTTCTTGTTGTCGGTGCTATCAAAACCATATTCGGTGATTTCATGGGCAAATTCACCGACGCTGGCGACGGCAAACTTGAGCTTGTCCTTCAACTTCTCAACCTGAGAGCTAACGACCTAAGAAAAACAACATCTCTGAACTTACCGAATTAAACGAAACAAAACGACTCTCCCGAACAATATACGGATGGAATAAAATAACGACACACTAAACAAACCATTTTTACTGAATGGTACCTTGCTAAATAACATTCCGTTAAAGTTTTTCCATAGCACATTCATTCTGTGTTAAATACCGCACAATAAATTATCTATAGTATCCCCAGCCAAAAAGCGAGAGTACAGATAATTCTAGCGAAACGTGTTTCTTCCTATTACTAATCACCACGCGCTGGTGTGACACGTTAACAACCACTACTCGTTTACCTTCAGGATACGGTTGCGCCAGTAATTGCTGCCTTTGGGATTCTTGGTATAGTCAATATCGTAGTAGACAGTCAAAAGAGGTCCAAGGAAGTTTCCAGCATTGGAGGTGGTCTTGTGTCCGACCAAACCGTGCACGGTATCCTTGATGCTCTGTTTCAGATCGCTGACGGTCGACTCGAAACTAACACTCTCGGGCTCGAATTTGTTGTGCAATCTCTTGGGACGGTACAGCACAGCCTTGTCCTTATGTTCACCGAAAAGCTTCTCGTTGGTGGTATGAGCAAAGCGCAGCTCTTCCTTGAGGGTATCAGCAGCCTTGCTGTACCATTCCTTCAGCTTGTCGTTACCAGAGGACAGGTATCCGACTACGACGGTCTCGGCGGATTCCAAAAACTTCTGCAAGTCAGACTCGGAGTGGAGTTCCTTAGATGAGGGGCCGGATTCTGTGCGCATGGTGCGAACGATACCGTCGGCCTCACGGGGTCCAGCGTAATCCTTGGAGAATTCGCCATTGCGGAAGATCTTCAGGGTGGGGTAACCGGATACGCCGAATTTCTGGCAGGTCTCGGTGTTGGCTGTGCAGTCGACTTTGGCCAGAGATACAGGTAGGTCTTCTTTCTTCAAAGTAGTGGCGGCCTTCTCGTATTCAGGTGCTAGCCGCTTGCAGTGACCACACCTGCAATGAAAAGAATAAGATTATTCGAAATCACCGTCGAAGGGAGAAATATTAAGCAAAAATGTCAGTAAATCAATGCTCAAGAAGGAAAATACATCCTTACCCTTGGCCAAATTACTGATCCCCAAATCTTACTTTTTTCAAATCCCTCACAACCATCAGCCCACATAAACCCTGACTAAATATTGATAATTTCGACACTTACGACTAATTTAAAACTGCGAAACGGTTTCTACGAAATTGCTGCTGTTTTCCAGAACTTCAGTGAGTTCAATTCCCCCCTCTTCCTGATTACGCCTCATTTGATGCCACTGGTGTTTCTGCGGCCTCTTTGTGCGAACTGTGAAACCTTACTGAAAACTAGTTACTAGCCTGCAGTAACTTCAAAACTAATCAGTCATCGGTGTCACATAAACTAAGCAGCATACGTGGCAGCAACGAAAAAATCAAACAATTCAAAATTTCAAACTGATAAAAATCACAAATTCAAAGGTTTGTGTCGCAGTAGAGAAACAGAGAGTGCTATTAGCAACTGGTTTTCCACATTTAAATTATCAAATTCTATTAAATTCTTTCGTCACTCTCTTACCATGGTGCGAAAAATTCAACCAAAATAACTGGATAGTCTGTGATTTTGCTGGCAAAGTCGGCATCTGTCAAATCCAAAACATCGCTGGCTGCGACTAAACCTGCAGCCAGGCCCAGAAACAGAACCTT
>JAQGAU010001863.1:0-17438 GCA_034698045.1 Paramacrobiotus richtersi | reverse complement strand
CTGTATACAATTAATAATGTTAACTTATATGAACACACATCTCCTGTTGTTTTTAATGATATTCCTTCTTGTTCCCGATAGTTTTTTATTGTTGGTCGATTCTGATAAAACATATTGTATATATATACAATCGTTGTGTACGCCAAGCGCATACATGCGCTTGGCGTATGCATGGTGTACTACAGAAGGAACTGGATTTATAAAAATTCTTAAATTAAATTATTTAACAACAAAAAGAAGGAAATATATACGCTACGGAACTACATACAGAGCATCCGCAGAGATCAACGTAGAAGGGATATTTGACACACTTATCGGCGTAACCTTACGGACACGGTGCACAGGTCGTTCTGCAAATCTTGTGAAACGTTCATTTTTCTTGGAACTAGATGAAACGGTATGGAATGGGTCTATGGTACCGAGTCACCGCGAATCGATTCGATCCTTGCGTCTTTGTCCGGTGGATTTCAGTCGGTATGGTTTTGAAATAATGCTGGATAGGCGGTCGCATTACTGGCCGTGGTATTAATGTAATCCTCCAAAATCTTCCTCAAATGTTTAACCTCTATTCTGATGTCCAGCGTTCCGTAAAATCTATCCAGAACTTCCGCTAACACCATGATTTCCGAGGCCACGACCGCAAAACACTGCAAAAATAATCTGTATACTGTACCAAGAACTTACTATATCTACAGTAAGTTATACAGTAAGTTTAGATATAGTAAGTTCTTGACTGTACATATAGCAGACTGTGCAACAATGTGACGTCGGCTTTGGCAACAATGTAATTCACAGAATATCAATGTGTTATGTCGATTTTGGTTTGCGGGAGTTGCTTTTCATCGTTCTACATTGGCTTATATACAGACTGATGCAGTTGTTAGTAGTGACTTACTGTAACGATGTAATGTCTGTTAACGTAGTAAAAATTTCCACCGGTGAACGCAGTTGATGCATGCTTTGTTTCATCCAGGAATGCCTGCATATCACGGTACTTTTCCTGAAACAACAACATGCATGGGCAGACTGTTAGGTCACTGTAGCTCTGGATATTTGTGTCACACTATGCAGTTACAATTATATCGGGTAGTTGTAGTTACCAGAACGCGTTCAGCGCACAGACAAAAAGTATTTGTGATACATCATGTAAATTTATGTATGTGTTTGGGAAAACTCAATTAGAAACCTGCAAAACAAATTAAATCAAATGGTGGCAGCCAGAAGCTGTCGGTTAGTCTCGGACAGTTAAACTTTCAAACACAAAAAGCCCCACTTTGGAATTCCTACACTTAAGTATTGTTTACTGAATTGAATCATTGTTATCGGAGGACCTGATGTAGCCAATCCGATGAGATGGTTAAGGCATGGACCAGATGGTGGGTTTTCTCTCCCTGCAAAAATTTGTATACCTGATCATGGAACAAATGCATTAGAGCGAAACTTCTAACTGTCAGCCTTGAAGAAGACCGCGAGGCATGTGGACCCGCCTTTGACTAGTCACGCAATAATCTGCATTAGGCATACAAGAGGAGGTGTAAAGGTCACCATTTCAAAGTTGACTTCAGTTATCAGCGTACTGTATTATTGAGTAATCTAGCACTGTAACAGTTTCCATTAGTGGCTCTTACTTCGTTCGCCATCTTTATCAAGGGAATATTGAAGCAGAACAGAAAGAAACAGAACCAGATCAGCGAGCTCGGAATGAAGAACGTCCATTCAATGGTCTTCATCGGTGGCTTCGTATCCTTACTGTTCAGCAGTAATCCAAGGAAACCAAACAACACAACCATATCCAATAGAAACTGCCACAATAGCATAGCTCGTACTAGCTTATCGATTTTCACAATCAGTTCAAGTACTCCGAAATGCCATTTCCTTAATGTTGTCAACCGTTGAGCCAGTCCCGCTCGCAATAATTCGGGTCCGATATCCAAACTCGCCGCTGATGCTAAATATTCAAGTTCTTTATTAATGACTTCCAAATATTTTCTTATCACCAGAGCAAAAAGTATCGGAAAAATGAGAGAGAGCTGGGCAAAAATAAACGGTACACTAGTAAACGTCCACCATAACGATGCATAGCAATAGTGTATAAGGGAGAATTGAAAAGGTGCAAAATTCCACTGGTACATTATTCCGTACGTCGTAAACCACACATTCCACTCATGAGTTTCCCATAACAAAATTACAATTACACTAGCCACAATAATCTGTAATGGCCTGGCGGAATATTGCCGCATCGAGATGTTCATTCTACTACATAAATCTTCACACCACTGAATCGCTGTGAGGAGCTTAGATCCGTTGGCGACGAATAAACTCAACACAACGGCGTTTCGGATTGTAATCACAGCGTACGGCGCTTCGTTTAACAGTGTGATGATCATATTGGCCCGCTGTCCATCCATGGGACTGACCCCGTCCTCGTTGGTCTCGGCGATAGACAACCAGAAAATGTTAATACTCATACAAATTGTCCACAGCCACATTAGCGACAGATACACTGTGCGGACGCCCTTGAGAATAATGATACGAACTTTTTCAGAAAGTAAGCGCGAATCAGTTTCGTTTTCTAGTATAAGAAATCCCAGAAACTGCATGCAAGCGATTAAGGGCTCAAAGAATGACCAAATGTCCATGATTGTTACTTATATATTTGATGTGTTTTTTGACTCTGCGCTGCAAGAAAATACTGACGACTGGGGACTAGTTTCACATGACAGGGATGTTTGCTCGAAGTCTAGACCCGGCAAGACAGAAAATTAAGGATCATCAGAGTCTGCTACTGTAAGCGTTAAGGATCGAACAGCAACACAACTCGAAACTCTAACAAACTGGAGTACCAGGAAATTTTGCTTTATAAAAACGCTTTGCCGATGTACAGCATTTTCTCTCATAGATAAGGTAAGTATGTGCTTAATAATGTTATAAGTATAACGAGCGCTGTATGGCCAGTAACAATTCCGATCAAATAATATGTGGTGCAAGTGGTCATGGAGTACATTCTGGCGCTTGAAAGCTGCCACAGGGTATAATTCTGTTTAATATGTTTAAGTGCTTGTACAAAAGCGCGATAATCGAACTATACACGATCAAAGTGGATGCATGTTATATTGACCGACTAAAAGGGAAATTATGTACGCTCGAAAGCGGCAGAGACAGCTTCCGATTAAACCGACGTTTCCTAAAACCGCGCTGTGGCGGAACTTCCGCTGTAAAGGCTAGAGATCCGCAGATAAACCTGGCTGCCGTTGAGTTATGTACTGCTCCTATAATGAAGCTCTGTGTGTGAATATCAGACGCTTCATCAGCAGTACCAACTACGGTGCGTATCGCAATGATACATTGTGACCTTACCCCAAGACAACTGTTCGGCTGCTTTGTTGAACGAGTAAGCGACAACCTTTCCGTAATATGGATCTCAGAGTAGAAACATTGTCAGGATTTTCTATGTTCAACAATAAAACCTTCGTTACAAGTTTCGTACGTTCGACTGCACACTGCGCGTGCAGGTAGAAGTGCGCGGTGTCTGCAGTAGGTGCTGCAATAGTAAACTCGTGCTGGTGTTTGGTTGTCGACCTCCTGCACCGTAGTACTGCAACTGATTGAGTACTTATATATTGGTATTGTATCATCACATGTACGTCATATTCTCTCTTGTAACAATGTCATGGCAGTCATAAACATTAATAAAAAAGTTACATGACGGACGTCATTGTTCTGAGAATATTTGTCGGTGGTTGCACAATTTCCGTTAACATTGTCTGAGCACATTTGCAATATGCGGCCTATGATGTACAGGATGGAAATTAACAGTGACTGTAGTGACAGGTTTTCCCAATTGATATTTATGTTTCTTGTTGTTGGCTCATTGGCTCTTAAGTCATTCTAACCGTAGAAAAGGTTGTCCAGTTTTCGCTGGAAGGATGACTGGTGTCATCCGTCGGTTACAATTTTCAATGCACTAATTTAGTTTGAAGTCTGTTCATGACTAACGATGAATGTGCTGTTTTGGAGTTCCCTTCATTATTTCGTACCACTTAGATAAACAACACTAGAAAGCTAAGTATTGGAATATGACATGTCTTGCATCGTGTCAGGTAACATTTCACATTTCGACCTCATATAACTATAAAGTAGTCTGTTCGATGGCCATGCAAAATCTAGCATGTACCTTATAAAAAGGGGCAATAATTTGACAGAATTTTGCTTGTAAACAACTATTTGTGTAACAGTTGCTTATAACCACACAGTATAACTGTCTTGGTATTACATATGCACTAAACAGAAAGCGGATGTCTGACCATTAAAGTTGTAAATATCACTAACCAGTAAGCTAGTAATCAAACAAAAAGCAGAAGTAACACAGAGTTAAGACAATATTACTGATGTTATATTATTCTGACTTTTGCGGCATATAAATTTACGCTTATTTCGACACGACTTTGCATCTTAATGGATTTTGGCGTGATGATCTACATGACAAAAATGCACAGGATGTTCAAGGCACTGCTGTTTTTGAGCGTGCTTTACACGGTTTTTACAACTGTTAGCGCTTTGCCGGATAATTATGTCTCATTACCTGCTGTTGACAAACAGACCATACTATGGAATAACATCCTCTCTTCAAAATTTGATCCACCATATCCAACTGCTGATTTCGATGTAAACATTACCTTCCCATTGGTGGTCAATCCAAACAACACTCAAAAAGCATTTACAATCGAATCCGACGAGTTCCCGCCCGATCGCAATAAGGTCATCCACCATTTTGGAACTGTCGCCAAAGTTCTCTTCTCCTTTCTACCAAAGTCACCGTACACCGGAATATTCAAAGGAACAAGCGAAAACATCGGTCTAGTACGGTTATCATTGCTGAATCTGGATATGTCTAATATTGTCCCGGGATTCGCCATGAAAATCTTTGTCACCGGTCAGCCATCTGTAAATATATTTGCCCAAGATGACTTCACCGGATTGGCTGGACAGGGAACCAATCGGAACTTTTTCCTGCATAATTTCAGCAACTGGATACCGATACCGGACAAACTGGACCCCATGACGGAGAGATTGGTCAATTCGTCTCGGATTGCCGTTCAAACACTGCCCGGGGGGAATGGATCATGTCTGCAACCGCTGGATGAAAATAAACTACCGTTATTGGTGCATTCGATTGTGGAACAGAATGGATATAGTGTGCCTTATCCCCGTACGCCGTTGATATTAACCTTGGCTCCCAATCCAGATAACGCCATTGATCCCATTGATCAGACGGATTTCAGAGAACTTCTAGCCAGAATTCCGAACGGTAGACTGCTTTTTGCAGTGTATGCAAGACCATCAGAGAATGCAACCAGCAAACTAATCGGCCAGATAACGCTGGAATCCCAGTTTGTGGCTTCGGATTACGGTGATAATCATTTACTTTTCCAGCATCCGTACAAGCGCTGTTGATTTACATTCTGTGATAATTTTTTCGCTGTACAAGTGCTGTTATCGAAAACTTATACGACTGTAAAAGTAACTTACTATAAATACAGATTTTTAACGAACGATTTTGTTGTTGTTTAGTACGTACGTAGACCCCTATCTCTAGTCGTATACAACTAGAGATAGGTGATGATGACGACAGGTAATGATAACTACAACGATGACTTACATGTAAGTCATCGTATAAATGCATACTCGTACGTAACCAACGAAGGCGCTTACAAGACAAACCAGTGAGTGCGGTAAAACGAAGTGTATGCAATAATTTTGCAGATATTTACTCGTCTGCCAATCCGACAATTTCAAGACTTAAATTTTCCAGTGTCTATAACGCAAACCACAGTAGCCATCAGCAGATTTCGTTCGTTTCAATCAATCTCTAAAATTTACTGGTCTATTTCTGGATACGAACTAGCGATCCCCGCATTCCGTAAAGGTCATAATATTATTTCTATTCTGCACAGAAACATATATAAATAGTTGTGATATACTACATTTGGAGTATTTGGAGAATGATCCTCTTTGAAACGTGGGATCTATCCCCTGTTATACAGGTACAGGGCTTCATAACCCGAATCGGGTAAATCGGAAGAAGCGGCAACTGCCCATCCCAAAGTCCATCCGACGTTAATCCCATCAATCTACATAAACGAGCCACAACATACACTTCCAGTCTGTTGCAGTAACACTGCACATGTACATTGCACAAAGAACAATAATCCAAGACTTTTGAAATGCTCATTTGCTTGAACACGGTGCAATAAATAAAAGCACTTTGAAAGTGTAGAAACGAGACCGCGTGTTTTTATTCATTTACCTATATCCTATACTTCGAAACTGTAAGGGCAAACTGTTACCTTTTTAGCAAATGTCGTGTTGCTCAACACTTCATCGGATAAATTATAAATCTCGCCCAATAACACTTCCAAATACGTCGCATCGAAGCACTGTCGTATGAAGAAATTCTTCAGTTCCGGACGTTTTTCGATCAACCGCTCGACCTGGTCACAAAGCGCTGTGGTTACTGTCTACCAGTATTCGATGAAATTTAGATTCCGGAAAAATTAAGTACACTTTCGGCTGCGGAAAAAATTGTACACTGTAAAGAGGGTGAAAAGGCAGTCTGTGATGTAGGCACAGGCGGAAAACCTTACTTCGGTATGGCTTTTACCACACACGGCTTGTCGAGCTGCCCGAAAGCCGGCAAAATCAAACGGATCCAAGGAAAAGGATTCATTTGATATCACCCTTAGATTCTTTGTATCGTAAAACAGTGCTCCAGAACCCTGAAATTATGGACTACAGTTTTACCATATAACAAAACATATAATAATGTATTGTGTGAAGCAGTGATGTTTCTGATCATGTTCTTAAATCGTAAATAAACTGCAGGACTTCTGCCGACATAGTACACACCAAAATCCAAATTAACTGTTGTATATTTATTTGTGAATATAATGCATTGAAGAAAAAATCTTTTAATAATTCAGAATGAAATGTTATGCTTTGGGCGAGACAAGAAGATAAAAAATGTCTGAATGTACCACAAATTTTCCTCGAACTTTTCCTTTTTCTATTCCACGAAAAGTGCATTCTCCATCGGCGAACGGACAGACAGAAGGTGAGAGATCCATGTTTTTCCGGAATAACTCCAGTACTAGCTGCCGGCAACCTTCAGCGTCTCCGCTGCCTCGAATGGCAAATTTTTCCTGTCAACCATCTTACCCTTAGCAAAAGGTAATAAGCATGCATTAGCGCTATTGCATTACACGTATGGTGAATTATGATATGTAGAACATTTAGATCTATTCGCTGTGGCAAATATGATAGAATCATCGTACAACACACTGTCAACTCATATAACGCAGTACCTGCAAAAAATCTGGATAAGCATAAAGCGAAAGTGCAGACAAGAGAAAACTACGCATAAAAGTAACAGTAAACCGAATGCCGCTTTAGTTCGATACACAGTTCCCAAGGTCAAACTGAGATTTGTTTGGATTATAAAAGGCAGCCAAGAAGTAGAACGAGTAATATTACTACGGATAACACAATTTTGCACAGAAGCGAAAAAATGTAACAAGTTCTAAAACTGGGGCAGCAGAATCATTTCTTCTATTTAAGTGTCAACTTGATGATACTAACTGTGAGATGCAAACGACCGATGATACCACGGTTCTATACATAAATGTACTGCTCCTAGTGTACTAATGATCATAAATCCAAAATTGTTTACATGTCTCGTTAGTCCTTAACATATTTTCTCCACCCTTATGCAAGGTTGCTGAAAAATGGCTACCTTTAATTCACTCAAACGTTAGTTGTTTTCTAATTAATGCAGTTTTAAATTCTCAATAAAAAAAACAGAACAAACGTGTAATAGTTACTACCGTAGTTTTACCCTGTGGCGATGCTCCGGTATGGATCCATTACTACACGGTCGTCGAAAGTGCTGCGTTGATTCAATGGTCGTTTCGTAACCGACCGGTCGGCAGGGATCGATGATTGGTTCGCTAAAATTCTTGTGGTTCAAGAGAATCGCTTTGTACCGGCGATGCGCTTCGTTCTTCCCGTAGCATAAGTAACTCCTTGTGTACACATGATATTCGTGGCCGTAAAGCGTTATTTTGAACGTCGCTCGAATTTTGTTGGTCGTATTCGGGGGATTTTCGTTGGTGAACTGTGTTGATGCGCCGCCCAAATCCAGCGATCCCCACGTCGGTAATCGGGACGTGGTTGGTAATTTCTGCGGTAATTCAATTAAAAATAAATCTGATACGCATGTTAATTGATTTGGCGCTTACTAAGAAAGGTATGCAATTACAAAACTATAAAATTATACGGAGTTTTTGTTCTATAACGCGGCTATTCCAAAGTTACGAAGGACATTGTTGCGTAATCGGTCCAAAGGTCAACGAGATAAAAGTTCAGTTTACCGCGTTATCAAGTAGAACTTTCTTGATATAGTTGATGGCTATCCAGGAGAAGCCGCCTTCCAGTTCCGGGGACAGGATTTTGATATTTTCTTCCGAGACGTTAAAGGAAAATTCTTTACGAATAAAGGAAACGACGGACTGGAGAATTCGGTCTGCAGCAGCTGCATCATTCTCACTAGAAAGCGAAGCAGAAGCTAGAGATAAAAGCCATGCCTCAGTACCTAGTTCTGCAGACAGGAATTGCATATTACTGCAATGGTTATGGTGCGAAAAAGCTAATAATCCGATCAATTGCTTCTCGCTGTGAAACGTATGTAGTCAACAAAATCTGTGGTACATATACATAAAAGAAAGGAGATCAACAACAAAAAATGTTCATAGCCACTGCCCGTCAAAAAAGTCGACATCTCAATGTGGATTACTCTGCCTTTACTAAACGTGTGAATGCTACTAACCGTAAAACTCGCATGCCAGCTGTAGCGCCTAAAAGCACTTTCGTTGAAGCATGTTGGGAAATAGGAATCTCCAAACTGGCATGTTGCAAGCATTCGCGTAGGCTTGGTCCAGCTGCTTCCGGATTGTCCTTGAATATGCTTAGTGCCCCTGAAAAAAGGAAAGCATATGGAATATTGCTAAAAATATCCTACATAGGCGAAAAGTCCACAAACACATGTTCAGGCTGTATAATTTGCCTATAATATTAATGCTAATTACCCGATTTGGTATACTGTTTCAGGTGCTCTAACGAGTCGAAAATCAAAAGTATACTTGTTAATTTTTCGTGTCTTATAACTTGTAATTGTTAACTCCCAAGAACGTATTGAAAATTACCATATATGCTTTTAGGCAATACAAAGTAATAGCAGTAAATAACACCATAAATGAATCTACTTCCTAAATAAATGAATGAATGAATGTTCCTAAATGGAGTACAGTGTACATCCAGATTCGCCACCATTGCCGATTAAGGTCTTCAGAATTGTTCTTTGCAAGAACAAATATTTATATGTAAATTTATTTATATATTATATACGTACTGCGTCGTAGAACTTCATTACATGTTAATTATGCAAAATTAATTTTGCAGTTAAAATTGCTATATAACAGTGCATTTGTTATGCTTGATATCGAAGACAGCAGCATAATAAACTTCAGTGTAAAAGTTTATAATACTTAAGTAATAGTCGAGAATAATACAGAAACAACAACAAAGTCGCGCATAATTAATTAAATAATTACATTCGCTTGCAGAATCAATGGGAGAGATAAATTACAGTATACTACGTACCGTACACTCCTAATTTCTCCAGGTCTAGTGAGCAAACTAAAACCATATCAATGTACCTGTACATTCTTTGTCCAGCTTCTCCCTGACCACTCCAGACCCATTAATCTTATTAACATGCCACTCATAGATAACCAAATCCGTATGCGAGGATCCAGCATCAATAATCACCGCATACCGGTAGTCAATATGTTCTTCCGGTGTCTCAAAGAGATTCTTCAGTGACAGTTCAATATCATCCGTCCCATCCGACGTGATCTCGTCCGCATTCTCCAGCGTCTTCGCTGTCGTACTCTTTCTGGCCGGTTTTCTCGAAGCTGGTTTCTTTGTAGGTCTCGTTTTGGGACGTCGCGTTCTAGTAGTCGTCACCGTTGTTGTTTCCTCTTCCGCCGTCACTGATTCTTCCTCCAGCTCGGCGTCATCTTCAACAGTCGACGTTGATAACTCTGTTAAAGCAGTTGCTGTTGTAATACCATCGATTGTAACGGCTTCCGTTGCGGCAGTCGCTTCTGTCACGGAAGCAGAATCAATGGTTGTAGTTTCATTTGCAACATTATGTTCCTCGGGGTTTATAGTTTCTGGAACCGGAAGTGCCAATATTAAACGAGGCAGGGTCAACGCCAATACACACAATATCGGCAAAAGATGACCCATCCTAATATACAGCTGTTGATATTCCAGATGGACCGAGAAATCCAACTTTTTTAATGAAACATCCAAGTACCAGAAAGTAATAACTAGGCGCTGGAATCAGCTGTACACTAAGAAATCATGACAGCTTGACACTAGTTCCCAGGTAGTTCAGTTACGCGTCAGTTTTGGCAGTGATTTGTTTCTTCCCGATAAAATCTAGGCTGTGGACTTCTGAACGACGGTGACACGTACTCGGCATGATCGGTTATGATTCACTCCCGGTTATGACAAGATAAGTAACAAATTTACTGCAATAAATAAATGCTTAATAAATAAATAAATTACGGAAATTAATGCTTCACAAATAAATAAATAAATTTACGGAAATAAATAAACAAATTTACGGAAATAAATGCTTAATAAATAAATAAATTAACGGACATAAGTGCATGCTTTTGTCATCCTAGCATTAAGCCTTTCTCATCAGCCAAATCATGGGCTTAAACTTTTATGTACATGTATCGGTTTTTAACAGAAAAAGAAAAGGACTAAAATAATGTCTAGTATACATACATTACATGATTCCAACATCTGTAAAATATATCAGGTACGACAATTAAAAAATTAATTTACAATTTAATTCATGCGCAGGCTTTTGTTTTCTGATGCGGCTTTTGTAATAAACTATACAATTAAAAAATGTTTTACTCATGGATCGATATCAGTTCTCGTTCTAACCATTACAACATGGGAAACGATTTTAATTCCTGTATAACTGTACTCACAACACAGCCGCCCAGAATGTAGTTCAAATACAAAACAGTAACAAACAGAATGTCTACAATAGTTGCCGTAACTCACAACAAAACTACCAACATCCATCCGTGCACAAACAAAAAAGATCCATATACGTCTGCGTAACTAGTCGCTTTCAATGTCGGCTTCCTGCTGCTGCCATTCCTGAACCCCGGCGTCTTCTTCGTCCTGCTGGTTGTCGTCATTCCCCGCTCCATGTGCCGGGGTGCTCTGCTTCGCGCCGGCCAAGAACCCTGGAAAATTTACACCGTTTCCTTGCGATGTTGAATTAATGTGAAATCTCTCTTTACCAACACATGCAATCTAATTTTCAAAACTCTGTTGTTAATCAGGAATGCTCTTTTATTAGACATTAATAACAGAATAAAAAGCCTGATAAAATTAAAAAAATCCACTGTTAAACCTTTTTTTGAAACAAAAAAATTTGTGAAAATAAACTTTTTTTCCAGAGGATGATTAAGAAAAATCTGTCTGGAGCAAACAGCAGTCGAAAAGTTCAAAAATAAGAAATTAAAAAAATCGAAAATCACACTAATACTAATAAAAGCTTCAGAAGAAGATCAACAGTCATTTTTTACAGTAAAAAAGGTACTGCAGAAAGAAATTTCAAATTTTGACCGAATTAACATATTATCGTAAACGAAATGAAAACCAGAGGAAAGGACCAATGAGAAGCATAAACTCTTACATCGGTCAATCTGTCGCAACTCCTGATCGGCAAAGTAGGCCCGCGGAATGGCCACCGCCCGCCGCGTGTCCTTGCCGAACTTGACGCTGCGTCCGCGGGCAATATCCGGTCCCATGGCCTGGAGAATGTCCATGAGATCCTTGCGGTTGGGAATGTCCAGGTCCAGTTCCCGCAGTCGGGTCAGCAGCTCCTCCGGCCGCACCGCGATCCAGTCATCACATAAGCGCGCACGAATGACGCTCTTGCACTGTCACAAAGGTACACTGATGTCACCCATGCATTTTGTTCTCCAGAGGGAGATTTTTCGTACACAGTGATGAATACAGGTATAATTGTGCAGAACAAAATAGTACAGTTAAAATACAAATTATTTTATTATTATTAATTTATTCATTAATTATTCATTTATTGATTATTAATTTGTTATTCTCAAAATACTCACGATGTCCATGGTATAACTTTCCCTCAGCGCTTGTAGAAATCCCAAAAATCGGTTTTTGGCATCTAAACACATGTAATACAGTGTTAACTTCAATAATATGTACACAGGTCAATGGTTGTTAAAAAAGGCATGAAAATTTTGTTAGAATTACTACTTGCTGGTTTAGAGATAATTTCATTTCATTCTGTGCGCTGAAAAACAAGAAAAATGCATTATTTAATTAATTTTAAGGAACTTGATCCAAATTGTCTAGTGAACAGTTAATATTCAACGGAAGCGAAATGCGGCAGAATGGCAACCGCGGACTCTCGAAATGTGAACATGCAACTAGCAAATGCCACTTCCTCCAAAGCCAAACCAGATGAAAACTTAAACTACTAATTTTATACCAATGCGAAACTACACGATACGTGACTGTCTGCGTACTGTTTGGTCCATTTCAGTTTATCGATAATAATTATTATTTAATAATTAAATTTAATTAAATAAATGTAAATATCCGCCCCACGACCAAGTATTTACAGTAAACAACGGAAAAAGCCAAGCAAAAAAAGACAAACAAATGATCTCATACTAACCTAGCGCCGTCGGTCCAAAGCTCATGTGGGAAGTGCGCAGAGGCGGCCGTGACGGAGTAACCACCGTATCCAGCACCGGCAGATCGTCCTCCTCATGGTCGGCATAGTCGGACGCCAGGGGATCGGCGTGCCCGTCTTCCCCGTCCGAAATGGGGATGTAGGCCGATTTCTCCGCTCCATTGGTCAATTTGGGTTTCTTCCGTGGTGGCTGGACTTTGATGGAATGGTGGGAGGTCGGCGGGTGGTTGGCTTCTTCGGTCTTGACGACCGGACGTTTGGCCGTGCGACTGAAATCAGCGGTCAGTCGGCTGGTCGAAGCCGCCATCACCGGGCGGTGAACGGGCTCAGCCGGACTCGAGTAGCGCGTCTACAAGCACAAGCGAACATTTCATTTCCGTTTTATGTCGATAATTTCCTAACTTACTGTCGTTGCGGCTCGTTCAAACTTATTCTTTTATTTTCTCCATATTTTAATCTGAAAGTGTCTCCTTTCCACTTGAGAATGCACTCATTGTTTATTAAATTTCTAATTAAATTGAAGTTCAAATTAATTTTTAAATACAGCTTAATTAATTTACAAGTACCTTAATTTAAAATTAATTTTTTATTTTATTAATTTTTTTATATTTAAATACAGGATTTTTCGTACCGTCGTTACATGCGCTGGTGCATTTCGCTGAGCCATGGCTGCGATAGATGCGGACAGGTTTTGAATGGCAGCAGCTTGCTGGCCAACAATCGTGGTCAGCTGAGCGATTTGTTCCGCCATGGCTTCCTCCGAATACGCAATGTACTTCCTGCCGTCGTCCTGTGATAGAAAAGCGCAGTTTCCATAAGGTAATACAGAGAATCTCTCCATAATTTTTTAACTAACCGCCATGGTCTGCGTTTTCAGCTCGGGGTTCTTCAGATGACCTGCAACAAGTCAGCTACAGGGAACGTAAGAATATCCGTTTAAATATTAACTACAACGCATAAGCATAACAACACCGCGCAAATGTACAAGGAAATTATATCCTAATAAGTAATGCGGTGAAAATTTGAAAAAATAGACTGAACACAAATCCATGTAATATATTTTCTGAAAGCAAAACTGCGGATTTTACAGCAAGGAAAATTAATGTTCTCCGAACTTGGGCGCACACGAGAACTTCCCTGTATCGTATCCGTGCTACCATCGAAAAGCTGGAAAACTGTCCGTTTCAACACTTTTCACGAAGTAAATTCAACGCTCATTACACAAGCATATCGCTGTGATTCTTTCTTTATAAAAAGACAAGGTAATGGCTCAAAACATCGTGATGGTTCGGACTTACAAAGATACTGCAGTTCCCTGCTCTACCGTTCGTAACTTACCTCGGAACTTGGAACGTCAACAGTGAACACTTGCCACGGCCGTTAATGTTACGATACCAGGAATCAGTTCCAAACTTACTCCGTGCGATAACGTGTTCGCTGTCACTGAGATCAGGGAAAATGAATCGTTGCTCTTGGTTCCGAAATCAAACAGATAGCTGAAACAAAAACTGCAGTGCTGTTTTCATGTGCACCTAACTTCCATGGTTACAATTCCAAAGCCACGCTGAAATGAAACAGGGCAAATCAGTCTCTCGCAAGTGGCAGATTACCACACGGCACATGTGCGTCGCTCCGGTTACGTTTACGCTGCCGATTGTGGTGGCGCCACTAGCCGTTCAATGCAGTGTGTCCACAACCGCCACCTTGGCGGGCAGTACGGCCCATGGGGTACCGGATGTTGTGGGTTATCTTTCAGCGGCGAACAAAATCGTAACAAGTTAACAACCCAGATCAGTTAGATCATAAGAATGCATAAAAAATGGCAATAATGCATAAAAACCAAAGAAATCGCTGATAATCGATCGTACAACGGATAGTTCTGCAATCATTATTCGATAATTATTATATTGGTGTACAGTATTATGCTTCGCAACCAAAAAATGATGGTAACCGACGTATAGGTGGAAATGTCTATGATCAGCCGGATTTTACCGCTGAAATAATTAGTTCAACGAAGTGACGTTTATTTCAATTTCAGATCAAAAACAGGAAAGTAAGCGAAGCCTAACAGAATGACCGTCGTCTGTACATATACATACTACAGTATACAGTAATATCGTACTTATTCTTTCTGACTGGATCGTTCTTTTGTACGTTGTGACTAGCCAGCGGCTTCGGTCTGACGAGATATATTCACACATTTCGAATGATGATAATATTCAGAAAAAGCTGTACAAAATACTGAACAACGACAAACTCTGCAGGAAGAATGCATTAATGCTGTCCGAATCCCGTTCCGCACCCCAACCTGCAAAAGCATTACTGCCGCATACGATTACAATGGAACGTTTCGACAGCTTACGGGTCAATGCAGCAACTGTTTGACTAAATCCGCCAGTCGAAAT
The DNA here is from genome assembly GCA_034698045.1 of Paramacrobiotus richtersi. Classification (NCBI taxonomy): domain Eukaryota; kingdom Metazoa; phylum Tardigrada; class Eutardigrada; order Parachela; family Macrobiotidae; genus Paramacrobiotus; species Paramacrobiotus richtersi. Next base: position 2,147 of record JAQGAU010001863.1, on the reverse strand, counting down.
AAGGAACCATGCGACCCTTCGTCCTCCAGATTCTCCCATTCTGACAGTGAGTGAAATGCACGTGTTTGGCCGTCTTCGACCCATCCCCAGCCGAACTCGGGTCCAATGAATCCCAGATAGTAAATGCGCTGCGGGACCAGTTTGCCCTCGTTGTGGGTACTAATTGCCTTCGACAAGTGGGAAACCGCCAATTTCTGACCGCGCAAGAAACCTTCTGGATAAATTTTTCCCGATCCACCGGGACCGGCGGGATAAAAGCCGCATACCAGCAGCCCGATGCGCTCTGCAGTTGTATCCCGGACAATATCAGGTTTTTTAACGGTGAGAAACAAATACTTGAAGCCGGAAACGAGTGGCAGAACGCTTTGTTCCACGATGTACTGAGGGAAAAGCTTCTCCAGAACCACTTTCCACATTTCCTCCCACACTCCACCGCAATTGATTTTCAGTTCGAAGCCGTTCAGAATCATTTGCTGCACCGTTCCATCTTTGAACAAAAAGGGTCTGAAAACACGCACCATGTAAATGCAATCACTTGTCATATAATATTCTTTGTGCTGGTTTTTGCGATTCCGTGATAGCTGGTAAGGTTGTTGTGAATAACGAGCCTTCTAAATCCTAACGGAGTTCAAGGCTCGTTATTTCACGGAAATTTTTCCTTTTTTACAGAATTTGGTGCTTTTTTTTTAAATGTTGAAGTCATTAATATTGTAAATTGTAACACCCCGAAACACATGCTGAACATACCAAATACAACACATTTTTGGCTGCAAAATTTTAATTAAAATTAAACAGCATTTGTTTTTAAATAGAGATTAAATGCAGACCATTATAAAACTCCGAAACTGTAGCAAACTGCGTCCTTACAACACCAGCCAATTGTTATTTTCACTCTCTCGTGTCCCTGTTTCAACCATTGTTGTACAGCTCCATGTTATCATTGATTTTTTCTTTATTTTGTCTCCCATAGAACTGATAATAAATCCTGATTATTATTCTTACTTTCTACACCAAAAAGACTGATTCGTTAATTGCTAAGATAACTTTAAATCGTTAATCATAACTTTGCTAAGATCCACGCAAGTTCGCAACTAATGCAAAAATTATTTATAGTCAGGACCCGACAATAAAACAGCGTTTGCCGTTTAGCCATTAACGATTTATATATGAAAGCAAATACCAAGAGTCTAAAGACTCTGAGCAAAAACACTCACTTGCTGTTTTTTCGGACAACTTGTTCCCGCTCAGTTTTACGAATATCCTCGCCGTGATCAGAGAGATCTCTCTGCAGAAAAATCATAATAATGATAAAATAATCAACATGGCAAGGTTATGAATAATCATTCTTCGATTGAGAATGACTAGTTCCATACCTTCGAAGTAGTATTACCGCTGCCCAGGACGACGACGGTGTTCTTGCTGAGTATCAGTTCCGCAGTTCTTTGCTGCAGGGTCTCCATACCAATTTCGTCTTTCAGCAGATGCGAAGATTAAACTAAATGCAGGGGCCGCGCGGAATCTGAACTCGCAGATTCGATGCTCTAACTGTAAACAGTAAAACTGTAACTTAGTAAGTGTAGTTGCTGTAGTTATCAGAAAACGAGTTCTCGCAAGATTCATGTATAATAATCAAGGCATTGCTAAACCACAGGCACTCTGTGAGTTGTGACGTAATTAATTATTAATCACTGTCGACTTCCGGTCTACGCACAAGCCTATCGGTAACACAGTCGAAAAGCGAAGTTTCTTGGCCTTTTCTTGCGGAAATGAATTCAGATTTCTTGAGATTTAACTACAAAATAAATAAAACATATATTTGTTCTAATTTTTTCGAACGATGCGATATAATTGAGCTATAGCTTCCAATATAGTTGGAAGTTGGAACACCGAATGTGACAGTACCATATTTCCGCAATTTTATTTCTTCATTTTGCTTAACCGTTTTGTACACACACCGTCCTCATCAGCATTTCATTTTGTACGCGAAATCACATCATCATTAAATTTTTTCAATCTTTACAGCCGTTTAACAAGCTATTGAGACGTTTCATTTTCATTTTTTCATTTCATTTTTGCACCATTTTACGTCCTTCCAGCAGAAAAATACATTTCTTATTTAAGGAAAGACGGCCAGATGTTTTAGGCAA
>JAQGAU010001862.1:0-17444 GCA_034698045.1 Paramacrobiotus richtersi | reverse complement strand
CTCCGAGACATCCCGTCGCATTCTCCTCGCCGCATGGTCAAATCGTCTCATGGCAAACGTTAACCGTTTACTTTGCCGCATGGTCGGATCACTTCACTAACGCGGTTATAGTGCCACTTGGCCCAGCGATATAATCTACGTAGATTGCCTACCGCAAGACGACAGTTTTCGCGGACAGCGTTGTAATTTTTCTTAATCTGGTTCACTTATAAACGTATCGACCGATAAACTTGATTCTCCAGTTCTGTCGGCCACTTGAGTCAACTATTTTATTTGTTTAATTGGCAACCGCCCAGCAGTTTCGACACAATGATAAAATTTTCAACAATCAGCAAGCAAAAATTTGTCCAGTTTGCACATGTAAGGAACAGTTGATAAAATCAGCTAACGTTACCTCGCGTTATATCCACGGAAGAGGTTTGGTTACCCGCGCTTGATTACTCCGAGTACAAGCCATAATCGGTATGTTTTGACAGTTTCCGAGTAATTTAAGCCATCTGGCTCTTGGCAGAACAAAGAGCGCGAAGCAAACGAATCAGATCAAGTGGTTATATTATTTGTTCACCATCAACATTGCACTGTGTCAGGAATACCTAGAGTGTTATTCAACAACACTTTCCGCGGCGGTATACAAACCGTGTGTTTTCGCCGTTTTTCCGGGCAATTTAAGGCATCTGGATTCTTGGCAAAGAAACAGCGCCGCGCACCCGAAATAATACTTGTGGAGACTGTCGAATGTGCAATGTTAGACAAGTCAAATGGAAATTCATTAATGCATTAGTGCATTAATTCCAGCCGGTTGCTTTACTGGAATATATATCTGTGTCTCTTTGATAACAAGTGCACGAAGAAAAGCGTCGTGCCTGTTGTATATGTTTGAAGGATAATTTAAGCCAAATTGTCAGAGAGACGATGTGTGCACAAATGAAAACATCTTGAGTATAATTTACAGAATTATCACGGATGAAATTGCCGCTGGAACGGCATTAGGGACAGTAGCCTGTGTGTTACGCAAACCCAAAATAATGCGTAGTGTTTGTGACTTTCTATCCTTGTTAATTATGTTCTGCCGTGTAACTCTCTTCTTCCGTTGTTTGTATGATGAAGCCGACTAACTAAAAAGCAAAGGTAGGAAACTTGGGGTATATGTGGTGCAAGATAGCCGCGTATCCGCATGCTGCAGCTCGAAAAAATTGTGGCCCGTGGACTGCGTGTTGCGTGACGATCTTCGCGGTGAACGGAAATTTTTGTGACAGCAATCGCGTACATAGTTGATCGATAGTGTGCACCAAGCTCGAAATGGTAACCGCCACCTAGACGGGAAATGTCTATGGCCTGTCGGATGTTGCGTTACGCTTTTCGCGCCGAAAAATTTTGTCGATCGTCCCTCGCATACGAGTAGCACCTCGCTTCGCTCGGTGCACATAAATAACCCATCGCCTCGCTTGGTGCACATTAACGTACAGGCATTATTATGGTGGAAGTGACGAAGAGCGCATGGATGCTTTGGCAGAATTTCTGGAGGCATTTCCGGATGTACAGATTGTCGCACCTGAGCAGTTAAAGTTACTGGGCTCACCTCTTCTACCTTGTGGTATCATTTGGTCTATTGTGGAGAAAGTGGAAGTCTTGGAAACCATGATTGATCGTCTTGATATCCTCCCAGCGCACCAAGGTTTCTTCTTGCTCAGGAACTGTCTGGCAATTCCAAAGCTGCTTATCTATTAAGGACGTCGGAGTGCTGGAAGTATGACAAGGAGCTGGAACGGTTCAACCAATTAATCAGGAACAAAGCGGAAGCCATCACAAATGTTACCATGACCGACAAGATTTGGAAGCAAGCGTCTCTCCCGATAAAACTGGGCGGTGTAGGGTTGATCAGCGCTTCAGATATTGCCCTGCCTGCATATTTGGTATCGTTAACTGCAGCATCCGAACATGTCGAAGCGATAATTGGTGGGATTAGTGCGTCTGAGTTAACGGCCCATCTGGTGACAGAATGGACGCACCGTACCGGACTGGAACCTCCTGCACCCGAGCGCCGCCAGTTTCAATCGGCGTGGACTACTGTGCAGCACGCCAAAGCCTTGGCCGGAATGATGGAGACTGCCGACGTGATAACCTCTTCTCGTTTGTTGGCAGCGTCCTCACCTGAGTCTCGTGCTTGGCTGTCCGCATTACCAGTCGCTACGTTTGGAACATTGTTGGAGGATGCCCATTTAAGGATTGCAGTTGCGCTGCGCTTAGGAGCAGAAGTCTGTAAGGAGCATCGGTGCATCTGTAGAGCACAAGTGGACGTGTATGGTCATCACGGGCTTGTCTGCAAACGTAGTAAAGGCCGACATCCTCGGCACTCTGCGCTGAATGACGTTGTTCGCCGCACACTTGTCTCAGCCAACATCCCAGCAGTACGTGAACCACCGGGTTTGGACAGGGGAGACGGCAAACGCCCGGATGGAATGACGCTTATGCCTTGGAAAGCAGGCAAGCCGCTTGTTTGGGACGTCACAGTTGCGGACACGTGTGCAGATTCTTATATCGGCCGAACGAGCACTACCTGTGGCGCAGCAGCGGATCAACGGGAACGACAAAAGGAGACCCGATACAGCGCTCTTAGTGACCGATACCGTGTCCAGCCAGTCGGATTCGAGACAATGGGGACTTGGGGACCTAGAGCAACGGCATTTTTGAAGGAAATCGGGCGCAAGGTACGGGAAACAAACGGAAATCCCCGTTCGATGGAATTTTTACGACAGCGAATAAGTGTTGAAATTCAGCGCGGAAATGGTATTTGTGTTATGGGTACTGTTGACTCGTCCAAGGAAATGGAAGATGTGTTTTTGTTTTTCAATGTGTAACAGTTTATTTCTCAATTGATGACTCTGGGGAGATGTACAGCCGGAAAACAATTAAAATCGTCACGTACAGGCTGTCGCCGACCTTGTCGTGCTTGTCAGCTGCATTGTTGGCGTTAAATTGCGATGCTTTTCTAGAAGAACACTTTATAGACAAGTTATTGACAGTTGGCTGGTTTCGAGCGTGAAGTTATTTATTTTCGAACGCGCGTCTCAGAGAATTTTCTCAGAGTATTAGAAAGTTTCGTTTTATGATTGTTTCCAGAATAATGCAAAAGTGCAAATGACCAAAAGAAACAGAGACATACAGATACATAATTATTAGCCAACTTGCTTACAAAATTCTTAAATTAAAATAGACCTTTCCACCATTTCGATTCCGCCACCCGCTTTCCGAAACCCAAAAAACAGCCTTACTCAGGTTCTTAGTGCTGGAATATGCAGGCCTGAGCATATTTCGGAAGTTGGTGGATACTGTAGGCTGAGGTGGACTATTCTTTAGGTTTGGATTCTAGCCTCCATTTTCGATTCCAGGTCCGCCTCGGAGAGCTTCCGTTTGCGCACTAATGCAGCAGCGCACTCGCTGGTCACAGTTTCGAGTAATTCGCGCAGCCTTCCTATAAGTGACCAATGCGATTATGCTTATTGAACGTAACCCACTGAGTGCTGATCCACAGATCAGTATTTACGCGGTTCATGTGATCATCCGCGGTTCCTTGCCGCTTCGACGCATGAGCACATCCACAAACCTTTCGCGAGCCAGGGTGGTATCCCAGAAATTTCGTCTTCGGCACAGATATATCTTCCCAAACGGCACAAACTGTGATTTGGGTGGCCCCTCGCATCCCCAGTCGATGAGCAGGGCCCCCTCCGCGCAGCCGACGATCTTCCCGTGTGATAAACCGTTTTCTCCCTGTACATCCGTAGGCTCATAGTCGTGCCGCTGAGCTATACAAATCGTTTGAATTACGCGTATAACGCTCACGTTGGCAGCACGCTTTTAAACACACCTGATTTTATGTGCAAAAGCACTACTTACATAATGAAATGAAATTTGGTCAACATTGTATTTAAAGACTCTATACCGACCGGCGACATTTTTGGTGAGTGATGTATACGACTATACGGCGTAAAAGCTGTAACTTAACATACATACAATGAAATACGTACATGTGGACCGTATGTTAATGCGGTAGTATAATAATTGTGAGGACAACGGCATTCAGGTACTGACGACTGGTACGTATAAAACATGGCAAAGGACAATAATTACTTATCCTTTATAACCCTGTTACCGTTTATTTTGGTGCCTAGTGCCTACTAGACATATCATAAGCGGAAGAACATCACAACCAAAATATCTCTTTTTGATTAAGAACTGGACCTGGCCACAAACGGAAAAACAAGCGACTAGAGCTTGTGCGGATGACGGCCAGCGATTTTTTTTCCAAAAATGCTATAGTCAGAAAAATACTACAAAAATACGGTATTCAGTTTCCGGCGTACGAGTATTGCTTTAGAATTAAGACTGTTCTTGCTGTTTACAGCCATCATACATGCAATGCCGATAAAGTGAACAATTAAACTGTCCACAAAAGGATACGATAGTACTACGGTATGGTAAGTGGTAACCGTAACATGCAGTGTAATTGGCAGTAACTTAGACTAAACGGTATTCGTAATCACCGCGCCTGCGTTGATCATAATCATAATCTTAACCAAAATCCTTACCAGCCGGTCAGAAAGCATTCAAAGCAGTGCGAACTTTCCCGAGGCGTTTCCATAAAGAAGGCACATTTTCCAATGATTTCCACATAGCGCATTAACATTCTACTGTATACGCATCCCGCGAGTCCACGGTCACCGCGCGACACTGTCGCACAACGCTTGCCCCAACCGCTCCATCATATCAGCTGAATGAGCGTCCTGACTCATCGTCCAGTGCCCCAGCGATCCCGCCTCGGTCTCCCCTGATAAGCTCTACAGCAGGTAACATGCCATTTCGATTAGGTCAGGCATTTTGACAGTAAAATGTGTTAACTTGTGCTTACTTTACCTGCATACAGCCTTTGGAGCCATGTCTTTTATTCCAGTTTTCGGATTTACTGCAATTTATCGGACGTTATTGCATTTGTAGCGAGTGAGTGTGTGAACAAACTGTGCAGTGGAGTAGCTATCAGGCGCTGGAGAGCTAATCGTAAATTTCGGCAGTGCTATGCGGTCGTTCATCGGCGGAATCATCGGTAATCGGGCTCATAAATCGTAATCGCACTCACATTGCTACAACCGTAGCGCTCGACCAGAACGGAACTCGCACAAAGGGCAAAAAGACTCTGCGGAAGCGTTTTAGTTTTAGTAATTGTGTACTATTCACCTGCCTGTACATAATTCATGTCTTACAACTTTTTTTGTGTCCAGACTGACATCTGCCGGTTGACTGGAACAAAAAAATGAAAGAAAAGCGTTTGCTCTGTAACAAGAAAAGTGTTTGCTCTTTCTTGGTTGCCGCAAGACAATACGACGCTCAAACTCAGAGATTTTTACTAGAACAGGGTTTTGCTAAGCAGCTTGACCAGATTGTGACATTTCACCGAAAAGGTCAATGTTGATACATATAAAGCAGATAGAATGCTAATAGAAAGCCCTGACAAAAAATACGAGTTGAGCTATCAATGCAAAAAACCAACCAGACGATGCGATAAGTCCGCAAAAATACGCGTAGATCATGAGACATATCCAGAACTCCCAGAGCCAGAAGCACAGTCTGCACATGTACGAGTCAGCGGAATTTCCGCACTTCCAACGCCGACCACGTGTCTCGGATTCGTTTAAGAAACCAAGTTTACCGAGTGTCCACAGGGTGAAAAGTGGAATCAACTGGAACACACCGAACAGAATAGCCCCGAAAGAAGTAAATCCAAAGTTTGTATCAGCTTTCCAGCATTCGGGTCGGGCTTGATCGTTGCAGCAGCAACGTTCTCCAGTACACACACCTGAATTGAAAGATCGTTATGGTTCATTAGTATTCGTGTAGCGAAAGAACAACTGCAGTAGTTCGGCCATAAAGTTCACGCATTAGCCAAGAAAACGTCCAGATAGTAATGCAGCACAGAAGAGCCATAGTCGGTCATATTCTCAGTTAAAAGATCGCCATTAATTTTACCACTGCCTATGTGAATTTTTTTGCATGAATTCAAGGTTTTAACCAGGTGCAGTCTAATATGAACATTCTTTTATAACCTCACGAAAGGTTAGAAATAAGTGTATACACTTATTTGTGACCAATAATCTGTAAGCAGTAATCTAGTTTTAAGGAACAGTCTCCTTGTATCAGCAGGATGTTATTATTCAACGTACGGCACTGAATCTGAAAACAAGATTTTCGAAGGATAACTTCAGGCCGGTCCGATGTGTGTACGGTGTTCCAGTCTTCTTCCGATTCTTCGCGCGTAACATTAAAAATTCCGTCGATCCATCCTGCTGGAAGCATGCCGTTTAATGGGGCCGGTATTGTAATATTTCGAAAGGAAATGTGTCCGCTTTTGTCCGGTGCACCTAAAGAGCAAAACCCCGCTCCTCGTCATATTCAAAAAAGTATACGACCTTCATTTTTAAAATATAACAAATCAAAGTTTTTTGGAGTGATTTTGTTTCATTTTCTTATCAGTTCAATGGGTGACGAGTTACGAATATTTAGAGTTATCAGAGCGTAAGCTTGGTTAACACAGCGGTCTATGAGGGAAGAATCAGCAAGATTACGATCTTTCTCGAATTCTCGCAGTACTATGTACTGTTTTGTACTGTACTGTTTGGTGATATGACGCATTATTAAGTTCAAAATTCATTAATCGTCACCAGTTATACTGGTGACGAGAAAAAGATGCTCCACAATCCAAGATAACTGTGATTTCGTAGTTTTAAAAATGCAGATCGCATATTTTTGCGAACAAAACACGGTGCGGATTTTACTCGTAAGTGAAAGTCAACTGGATACCGTCTTCATTGGCTCTTCAATGATTACGAGTACCGTAGACGATACAGAACAAAACGCAGTGCATACGATTGATGTGAACAATGAAAGAAGAATTTCTATATTTTGAATTATTGACATATCTCGTACAACAAACCGCTACAGCTTTCGAAACCTACAGTATCGGTCCACCAACATCAGTCCCCATGTTCCCAGTCCAATTTGCAACCCGACCAGCGCAATGTACCGGCACAAAAGGCTGCAGTAGAGGACATGGGCCTTTTTCCTGATTCTGCGGATGTCTTTGCTCTGATTTGTTTGGAAGCCAAAATATGTCTCTCGTGTCTTGTCGTGAATAATTTCGAAAAGGCTATATCCATACTGTTTAGCGCAATGGCACAATAGATTCACCAAGGTAATGACTAGAGATGACTGAGGCAAATAACTAGCATCCGCAGGTCGGTCTCTCATAGACAATGCGACCCCAACCCGATCTGCGGCAGGGATGGAACCACCATCAGTACAATAATCGCCGATAACTGCAATCGAATTCGAGCTCAATTGAGCTTGCGTGGTTTGCTTCGAATCTCTCTCCATTTCTCCGGATGTCTAACGTGGTAAAGTATGACGCTGGTTTCGGCAGAGAACACCTGAATACCTGATTAATAATATCAGCAGATTACCCGAAGCATCATATTTGCAAAGATATGAGAGTAAGCCCAAGATATAGTGCTATATCTGCCGATCACAGGGTCTTTTTCGCTAAGGGGATTATGGACGGTGAATAGTTATGGATGTTTCAAATTATTAATGCATAAGTTGGCGTAACACCGTGGTCTACGGGAACCGGATCTTGCTGTTCCGTCCCTGATAGACCGCTATGCTAACTGTAAGCCACCGTACACATAAATAATTTGAAATCCTTACTTATTTGCCGTTCATAACCTCTCTTTAGCGACAAATACCCTGTGATTACTAGATGTACCACTACATTCTGAGCAGCCCACTCTCATATTTTTGCGAATGTCGATGCTTCGGGTAATCTGCTTGTTAGGGAAACAAGTATGAACATAAACAGGTCAAACAGTACACAAAACTTGTGCACACAGTTTTCTAAAGATCTAACACAGGTTATGGCTGCACTGTGATGTGGTTAAACTTTGTCACGCAGAACCACTATGAAGTCCCGTTCCTATGAGTTTTCAGACGAGTACGGCGGGAAAGATCCCAGTCCTGTGTATCCCCGAAGGCAGAGAAAGAGCAGTTTGTTTGCAAATAGTGCACGATTAATTTTGTACTAGTGTTTGCTATTTTGGCCGAATATAAATCGATATTCCACAGTGGTGTGTATCGGTGTTCAGTGCTTTGTTTGACAAGCGAATTGCAGTCGCAACAGCGATCACTAAGGCCAACAATAAGCCATTCCTGTGTACTTTGGTGAAGTCTGTTCTCCGTGTGCTGTCGACTGTCGAGGGTTTCAGCTGTCATAAAAACGTCACAAATCGTCAAGAAAGAATGGTTATCACACTGCGGAACTGCTGGTCCCGGAAACCTGACAGCTTGCAAGAGTTGTTAACTTTTTGTAATAGTATGTCGCAATTTCCACGGTAAATTATGCGTAGGTTTTGCAGCTGTGCCATAACTCGAGCTGTAGACGTTTCCTTTTCTGTTTAAGCATGAGACTTGTGGACAGGTTGAACGGCTTTCGAAGACTTTGAATCACGGCTTTTTGTGGTACACAAATTCTGAATAACGTGCTTAGGTTGAATGATATTGATGCAAAGCAGTGCATGCTTCTGTTCTGCTTGGTCTGCCACTGGCCCACTTTCGAGCAGTTTCGATCGACAATAACTGTCATGAACACTTCTTGGAGACGAGTGCAGTGGTCGATCCTTTCGTTCTCTTTTCGGAATGCGAGACCTAAGAGCTGCCATTTACGGGATCTTGGGTTTGCGGGTAACAGTTACTAGCGTCCAGTCGTCTACAGGCCAGCAGGTGACGGGGGTTCAATAACAATGTGCTTGTTGCAAGTTGGACGATGCATGGTACTGTCTTGCCAAGACACTTCGTTACGCCCTTTTCCGTCGGAGACATATACCGCCGCATTCTTCTCGCCGCATGGTCAAATCGCATTAGCGTTACCGATTTAACCTTTTAACTCGCCGCATGGCCGGATCAGTCACTTATTTATTAGTATTAGTTTACTATTATTTTTACGTCTTTCATTTAGTGACCATTAATTTGAAATGTTACCCACACATTGCTATATTGCCATGCTTTTCTTTCTAGTGAAATATTATGTAATGTACACACCTTATATTATTACATATATCAAGAATGGATCGTAATACAGGGAGCAGTCGGACGCAGCCACCACCTACCGTTTTTGTACCCCGGTCCGTGCGGGGCTGCGGAACAAATCCGATAAATTCTAAAGTCTTGCTGTCCATGCGGATCGCCCAGTCCATGAGTCCGGCAAGGCGTCGGTATCTCCCGATTTTGCTGTTCAAAGTATCCACGTGGAAACTTACACCATGCATACATACGTACAGTATAAGCCGTTTTGTTATGTTTTTTTGCGTTGGATCATCAAACGGATGTGCACATATCAGGTTCGGTGGTTTGATGGGCAAAGCGGTTGGGTTATCAGAAAACAGTTGCTAGAAGTCTTTAACCCACGTTGCGACTGGAAGTAACCATTATTTCCATTCCAATGTGAGCCAACTGCACAGATCTTCACGGAAACTGACATATCTTATGTTTTGCCATTTATTCGACGTTCACGTCGGTAAAGTGGAAGTGTATCTGGTCAGAATTGTGATGGAGTTTGGCTTGATAAAACATTCATTTTGTATACTTGAAATGTCCACTACCTACTTCTTACCTTTTGTGTATTACACTTGTGGCCGCCCACATGCCACAAAATGTGAACAATTTCCGGGCCCTGAAACAGTTTCCGCTCGTGTTTTTGCGCGTTATCAAGCTGACGATCCGTCAGGTACGCCGGTTCATTATACGAGATTGATACTTCTCTGTTTCACGTGAAACTGAAGGAAATGTAAAACAAGGCGCCAAAAGTACGAGGGACGATGCAAAAGGAAAGCTACAACCGACAAGTGACAATGCCTTGTCAACACAACCGAACGGTCGAATTATAACAAAGTATTATGTGTTTTACTCACCAACCATGCGGACGCAGGGAATCACATCAAAGTGGTGCGTTGCAGTCTGATCGCGTACTTATGTAATTACGGTACCGATTGTCGGTTGTGTCTCCTGGTTCGGCAATAGTCGTCATCCTGGAGTAAACTTCAATTTTGAACCATTTTTTATACTAGTTAGGTGGCACATGTTATTTTGTTAAGAAGAAATATATAAGCAAAATATCTTCAGCCTGGCGGCAGGCGCACAGCTATACACTATGCAGTCTATGCTTAACGATTCAGACCCAGCAGTGCAACCTTGTCATTAAATTTCTCCTAGAAGAGTCCAACCATGAAACGAACCAGAAATACAAGACACAGATACTAAATTACAATGCAGTTTTGCCAAACTTCCATAAAAACACATGTTAAAAGCATCGGCTTGCCAAAATTTAAAGTTTTCCAAAATCATGTCTAACAAATTTACAGCAAAGTTCGGGAAGCCACAAAGAAATTATGAAAAGTCCCGTACAGGGTCTCCGGATGCGCAGTAAACAGAGGCTAACCGTTCGTCAAAGTGTTTTCCGTAAACTATAAGGAAACCGTAATAATGAAGTGTTCCTCGTTGTTCTGACAGGTACGCCTTAGAAGGGTGTGCAAGGTCAATTTGGTCAGTTTCTTTAAGTCCATCTGGGCAAGGTTATCGGCAGTCCATCGCCAATAACGGTAATTTATGTTGTCGCGGGGATCCGGGGACTGTTTTTCGTTTAGATCCTACAAATCACAAGTTATGATTAATAACATAAGGTATTCGACTTCGTGATGCGCCATTACACGAAGTACTGCCGGTACCGAAGAGACTTTGCCTGTAGGTATGTTTATCGCGAATACATACATTCACTACGTAAAACTTTTCGATTGGATCGAGGTCACCGATCCATGCAGCCAACTGTTGGAACTCAGCATCCTCCAGAGCAGGCAAGCTGTCGTCCATTCGAGACCACAGATCCCGAACCGTAATCCGCTGCGCCCCAGTAATTCGTCCTCTGACAAAATGCAGCACCAGGCCATGAAAGTATATCTTGACGTTGCGCACCAATAAGCTGCTGCAAGCACGTGCCATCTCATCTAGTTCTTCGAGTATACGCTGGAGTGACCCGGGAAAGGTACGTGTTAAGTCGGGAGAATACTTATTCAGGTACCACTCGGCATTGGCGAACACTACCGTTTCCACTGCGCCATGAAGACCATTCTCCACAAACGCCCGCAACAGCTGACCTCCGCATAACAGACCATCGGGCAAAATACTGAAACCTGCGTCGATGATCATCCTGGTCTGGGGTGTCCAGCAATGGTGCACACTGGCCACAGACTTCCAGTCCTCGCTTCTCCATGGGTGATGTACTTGCAACACATGTGTCAAAGCGGGCAAGGTGAGAATAGAATTCCAGTAAGGACACACTCGGCGAAGCCTGGTCTGCTGCAGACTGTCGAGATGCTCGAGTATGCAGGCCTGAATATATTTGGGAAGTTGATGGATACGGTAGGCTGAGGTGGACGACGTTTCAGGTTTGGCTTCGGTTTCGTCCGCCGCTTCCATGTCCGCCCCGGAAAGCTTGCGGGCTAGTGTAGAACTGCACTCGTTTGTCACCTTTTCCAGTAATTCACGCAACCACCCTCCCTGAAGGACGAACGCGGTTATGGTTACGGGCTTAACAGTAGTTAACACCCCGAATAAACTTGTTCTGCGAACTTAACGTAGATCGATAAATGTATGATTATGTATCGATAAATGGATAAAAGAAATGGATTACAACAAACTTTTTTAGTTTATTATTAGGAATCGAATTAAAGCCTGTACGCGTGTGTAAAATAATTTAGTCTATTACACGCCACCGACGTAAATTAATATTAATATTTATCATTTTTGTATCACTGCAGTAGCCAACCCCTTTAAGATCAGTATGCGCTGCTCCGCTTTCTAAACAGGAAAAAATTATGATTTAGAAAGTTTAAATGCCAAGCCCGCGGCCACATTGTGACCTCCCACGAAAATAGAAAATTTATTTTCGCAAAGAGTCGAAAGAGATTCGCTATTACAGATAGAAATTTATTCCCTTTCGCAATTAGCTTTGAAAAGTAAAAACTTTCCAGAGAGTGTACGAGTAAATTTACAGACAAACCATGCAGGTACAGTAGTACTAGTCGTGGGAAGTTCCACTGCTGGGAAGAGGGAAGAAACACATGTTTCCCAATTAAAGTGATTAAGTATAACGGTATATGTTATAAGTACGTATAACCCTGTGATAGTTAAAGGTGCGCGTATAAGGTAGACGATAAAATACAATACTTAGGCGATAACAGGGTGAGAGACGACTTACAGCAACAGTTGCGCCACGGTCTCTGTAAAACTCGGGAAGGAATCCATTGCCAATTCTCATATACACCAGCGACTTATTATCCATGCGGATCGCCCAGGCGATAGTTCTCGTATAACCCCTGAACTTCCTGATTTCCCTGTTCAGGGCATCCACGATCTCTTGACAGGACGCAGCACCACGGCAGTACTTTTTAGGCAGACCAACCTTCTTTCGGAGAAACTGGGTATTTTGCACGCGCAACCCTTTAAACTCTGGCTCCTTATATGGCAGCCGAACTCGTTCTATTGGGAATATCATTTTCTGCTCTCCCTCCGGAAGCTTAACATTAACCAAAGCAAACGAAGAAATGGAATCCTCGGTCATGATCAACACGCCAGGGTACCACGTCCGCGGTTCCTTGCCACTGCGACGCATGATCACCTCCACACACCTTTCGCGAGCCAGGCTGTCCACACGCCTTTCGCGAGCCAGGCCGGTGTTCCGGACATTTCGCCATGGGTAAAAGTACATCTCCCCAAACGGCACAAACTGTGATTTGGATGGCTCCTCGCACCCCCAGTCGATAAGGTGGCCCCCTTCGACACAGTCAACTATCTTCCCTTGCTGTAGCAAACCGCCCTCGCCTCGCACATCAACCGTGTTGGATTCTGGCTCATTGTTTACAGGTGGTATCGAGCGAATTGGCATCAGTCGTGCAGATCTTACACGACGTCTGGGGGGCATTTTTAAACTGCTGATAATCTCCTGAAATTGTACAAATGAAACTGACTTATCGCTTCCGCGCTTGCAAACGGCCGATGTTAGAGGGTTCAAGGCCTGCAAATACGCTGTTAATTTTTGTCGTAGGAAATAAGCACACTGATTGTTACGGCTTCAATGTCAACAGAATGCGAACAAATTGATTTCAAATGCTCATAAATTTCACGGGCTATTAAAATACTGGGCCAGCACAAAATTAAGAGTGAGACTGAGAACACACATATCACGGTATAATCTTGAGCTGCTCAGCTGCTGCTTTATGCCGTGCAGCCTGTGGGCTGTGGCTACCGTCCTACCGATATTTATCCTTGTCGGTCTAGTAAGCCAGTGCGGTGTGCTGCAGCCTGCCGGATGCCGACTCGGCAATTATTGCCGAGCAGCGCAGTAAACCGAACATATTCACGGACGGCAACACACAGAGAAACGATGCGAGAAGAGAGAAAATTTTAATCACCTCTAAATAGCAGCTGCACCACGTGCTTCACGTTCAAAGTACACCCATCTAATCTGCAATAACAATAATATTGTCCATAATGTCCCAGGCGGAGATAGTGTCTCGCCGGGATTAAAATCCCGATTTGCAGGAACTTAGACCGACGTGGCGTGTGCCGATGGCCACGCTCAAATACTTCCTTTAACACCAACGCCAGTCCGGAGAAAAAACTGTTATAAAGACAATATTATTGATTTCTTATAAATTACCGCAGGTTGTCATGCAAGCTACATCCGACGTGGGCTCATAATTATTCAGGCCGCCGAACTATACAAATCGTTTGAATTACGAGTAAAACATTGTTAGCATGCTTATAATTATTAAGCAATCAAGATAAACTTAATGTGCAAAAATATTAAATGAAGCAAAATTTTGTTAACGCTGTACATATATACACAAGATGTAATAATCCAGGCTCCATACAGTCCGGCGACATTAACCTTACAGTTTTGTACTGATGTAGACTGTAACATACAATTGTTAACATGCACATCTGTATGTACCGTTTTGTAATACCGCACTGTTATAGTGGAGACAACAGCATTCAGGTACAACTGGTACGTATAAAACATGGCACATGGTAATTGACACTGAAAACAACGGAAAATCAAACAAAAAGTCCACACTCTAGCATAGTTCCACTTGACCACGACCCCCTCCCGGTCATAGTGACCATGTCGACGGTTGAAGGATCAAATGACGGACCCACCCGCCGCCCGTTCCCGAATCGAAAAACACCAACTCGCATCGAATAAAACATGGCACTTGTTACCTGTCGAACTGCATTGCAAACGGTGGAGTGCGGTTCGTTTCAAGAGGAATGCTTTTGAGACGAGTCAGCCATAAGTTTAGTCCACTTGTTTCACATAAGAAGTCATCTGCAAGCTTTCTGATCCTTGAACGCGACATGATTTCGCTGTCTCAGGGTACTGTTCACAGTACTAGTAAAGTAGCTATTGAGTTTAGTTTTGTGATTGTTTTCGGATTGCTGAAAAAGCGCAAACTACAAAACGAAACAGAGACATATAACATATGATAAGTTACAAAACATACCGAACTATTAGACAACTTGCTTACATAATTCTTAAATGAACACCTTTCTATCATCCCGATTCTGCTTTGCAAGACCCCGAAAACACCCTTATTTAGGTGCTTAGTAAGACTTCCCGCAAGAACCCCATTATGAAGAACCCTTCTCCGCCAAATCGTATCCACAGAAAAACGAGAGCAATACTTCGTCAATGTCTTCTCAGTTTTTACAAGTATACTGCACAATACAGAGCATCCCAGTTGTGCTCACTCCGCGCAAGGAGACTGTGCAAGGTGAACTTGGTCAGCTTTTGCAAATCCACCTCGGTCACGTCGTCGGCCGTCCATCGCCGGCCGCGGTAATGTATGTTGTCGAGGGGGTCGGAATACTGCCGACTGTTGAGAATCTATCAATGGCAAAGAATATTAGAGGCGATTTGACTACCAGCACATCAGTACTTTCGTTGATCTCAGTGGTGTTATGCTACACAGACATAATGCAAGTTAGTGAAACTCATTAGCAACAGCCACTAAGAACAGGAGCGTCTGTGCCAAAGTACAGTAAATCAACTTGAAAATAGCAAGCAGAAATATCGTTACCCACAGTGCCAGAACCAGTGTTGTTTTTACTACCACTTCTCGGCATCTGTTACTATTTAATATCCAGGCTTTTTCGGCCTTTACTATTTACTTACTATTTACTATTGCTCCATTTTTATGCCTACTATTTACTTAATACTTACTTTTTTGTTCCGCAGCCGCTTACTATTTACTTAATTATTATTAATATTATAATATCGGTTACTATTCGGAACCGTGATCAACGTTTTGTTTATTCTTTAATTAGTTTGTTCGTTTTTCTTATCAAAAGGATAAAACCTGTTAGCCACAGTCCAAGCGTAAAATAAGCAGCATTTTCTGTACAAAAATTCAATATCCGTTAACATGAAGTCAGTCAAAAAGAAAAAAAGAGAAAAGAATTTCAAATGCACAAGTTTTTACAGGTAATCATCATCTGCTGAAGGGTGAAACAGTAACGCTGTTGCTGTTGCAGAGGTATTGCATAAACAGAAACTGGCACTACTACCCGGTTCACTGTACCTAGGACGTATTATGTCTGGTTTTGAACGGCGACTTTGTCACATCTACGGCATTCTTTTACTTGTTGGCTGTTGCTGGATAGTAAAAAGCCGGCACGAAAATTTGCCCTACCGCATAGAACACCCCAGCGGGACTGGCACTGTAATGAGTGCTTATAGACAGAGTAGGAATATTCGACGCGCATGTTAGCGAATACACTACTCTGCGTGCCATTTCAGCGATCGCGTACAGTACCATTTCCCCGCACAAAAGCGAAACCAACATGATGAGGGGAACATCAGTGTCGGTCCGGGAACACAAAATTACCGACAACATTTCCATCGACTACAGCAAAACCGCCTTCTTTGGTTTGGGACAAGAGTTTCACTTATGTTTCGTATAATATGTACGTGCTGCAAAATGGTTGTCTGGGTTACATGATCGCATGTACTGGTATTGCCTTACATCAGCCCCGTAATCGCTGTCCTCAGCGAGATATGTCGATAACGCATGAAGGCGCGTGTCCTCCAAGGACGGCAAGCTGTCCTCCATCCGAGACCACAAATCTTGAACGCTATTCCGCTGCGCTCCACAAAGTCGTGCTCTGACAATATGGACCATAACACGGAGATACGTCATCAGATACAAGTATCCTGATATTCCGTAGGACCAGAGTATCGCAAACACTGGCAATGCCATTCAGCTCCTTGACAAGACGGCGGAGCTGGCAGAGAAAGTTGCGCTTTGATATATACGAATTCAAAGACCACTCGACATCCGCCAGCGCTACCGTGTGTACTGGACTATGAAGGCCTTTCTCCACAAGTGTCCGAAACAGCCTAGCTCCGCATAAAAATCCGTATTTGTCAGTACTTGACCGACATGGAACCCCGCGTTAATGATGAGCTTGGCGTGCGGTAAGGACGGGCATTCCAAGGTGCGGGGCACTTGGAATGGATTTTGGAATGGAATGTGGAATTCCAAGCTTGGATTCCACGGATTTGTTTTGAAATCCGTGGAATGCGTTATATTCCATGGAATAGGCTTAATTGCTTAGAATATGCCTTTAATTAATTAGTTAATTAACTTTAACCTCATAATTCGCATATTCAGACCATCCACTACAGGCTAACACCCTTACTTGGCCTGAATTCTGCAGCCGCTATTGAAAAGTAAATGCGCTACCGGCGTATTCACTTTGTGCACAAGGAAGTGCAATCAAATCCATTAATCGGACCAAAACAACATCAGACTTACGCCGTGAATGGACAATAGTAGATTACTGCATGTGGTAAAGCGTCAACTTGATGCATTTCTAGTGTTCCACAATGTCATTACGTTAAAACGATTTTAGCCTTTCACTACTAAGTGCAAAGTATTACACAAAAATTAGCAAAAATCAGTTCGACCAGGGCATGAACTTAAGCGAGCCTACATCTTCAGTGATCTTCTGGTGGGAAGTAATATATACAAACGGCGCATGGCTTAAATTACTATTGTGCGCAGCTCTGTTAGCTCCCGGCGACCTCCGCAGCACGATTTCACCTTAGTTTACTCAGATATTACTAATTCCAAGCAAAAAAGGCTAATTCCAAGCAAAAAATACGATTCCAATTTTTCCACGCGCATTCCGCGGAATCCACCATTCCAACAGACTGCCTGCTTGGAATGCGTGGATTCCGCGGATTCCAAATCCGCGTGGATTTGGAATGGAATTGGAATGCCCGTCCTTAG
>JAQGAU010001861.1:0-17445 GCA_034698045.1 Paramacrobiotus richtersi | reverse complement strand
GGATCAGGCATCAGCCATTATCTGCTGACTTCAGGAATCCTCTTCCCATATCCGTTGCCGCAGGCACCTCCATGGCAACATGCAAAACAGTTTGCTGATCGAATCACGAACAAAAACCAAGATTTATAGCACTGCATCTTACCATTCCGTCCTCCACTTCTGTGGGACAAAGATAATAGTTGCGGGCAAATGCGTTCAGTGTCACCAGATGGTCCAGCCGACAGGTTACAGCTCGACTGTAACTTTCACATTGGAACAAATCGTGGTTCAGATGAATCCTGAAGACATCAACGATAAGAACTCCCTTCCGATATAGGGTGGCTATTGAAAAGTTAGAACCGATTTCGAGTAGGTCGATGTGTGGCATCAGTGCGCGCTGATTACAGCGATCGTGACTATGGCGGGCGATAGTAACAAATAGTTGACCGACGCCTCTCGCTAGGAATTCGCTACAGTTGCATTCTCTTCGTCTGTATACTTTATGTTCACCCTACCCTTATGTTAAGTAAATAATTGAGTGTTTCACTTATTACATGTGCTAGCGATTCGGCGTCGTGCCAACGTTCTCTTGGCATAGTGAACGTTTCGATTTTTGTTGCAGAAATGTTAAAAATGTTCTCTCAGTTTTTATCGCTCACCTGCAGATTTCGTTGTTCCCAAACATAGAACCGGTTTCATTAACTGATACCAGTTTATCCGGGGTTAAGGAAAAATCTAAGCAGGGCAAAGCAACATCATGCGGCCAACCAGGATTGTTCGAGCGTGGTAAACACGCTGCAGCGGCAGCAACAACATCTGTACACAGATACACATTATGCAGTACCATTACCAAAACACCCAAAGCAGCACATCCACCAAGCTTTACCGTAGCACTCGTTTTTGTGGGACAGCTGCGCGTAAGCGTGACATACCGAGTAGATTATCGGGTGAACTGGCGTTGGAGTACATCCCAATCATACTGCGCACCACAGTCCGTATAGGTTCTTCCACATTCCCGATGGGCTCGTCCGTTAAATTCGCATTCTAAAACAGTTAGGACGGTGTCTGTAGTGTGTCAAAAAGGGCAGCAAGCGAATGAGAAATACATCGGTCATATTGTTACCTCTACAGAGTGCAAATTGCAAGCGTCCACATCGGACTCTGTTGGAATTTTAAAGACGTCCCAGCTGGAGTTATACGCCGCATAAGCTCGGCGCAGATGCTCGAGGAATTTGTATGTAAATCTGTCGCAGTCAAAAAGTAAAGTGACAGTTGACAAATGAGTAAGATTCACGCTGTTTTGTTCTGTATACAGATTTATACTAACTGTTCTTTATCAGCG
This sequence comes from Paramacrobiotus richtersi, assembly GCA_034698045.1. NCBI lineage: Eukaryota > Metazoa > Tardigrada > Eutardigrada > Parachela > Macrobiotidae > Paramacrobiotus > Paramacrobiotus richtersi. Next base: position 16,124 of record JAQGAU010001861.1, on the reverse strand, counting down.
GTTGAATTTCCGGACACGACTTCGTCCGAAATAAAAGAGAGATACATGTTTGGAACTTCTGTAAACTGCAGTTCCTGGTTCCAACGCACCAGAGTGCACAAATCGACCATTTTCATAACGGGTGGTGGGGGAAATGTGGCAGGGATGACCGCAGTTGAGCCATTTGCCTGGAACAGAGAAATATAAATTTCAAACTGCAGCACAGCACATACAGAGTACCTTGTTTGTTTTCAAAATCTTAACAGTTTTTGTTACTTTGCTCGGTAAAAAAAATGGAACCAGAAAACGACCTAAATTTAAAACATAAGGGTACGCCGTTATGGATAAGTTTTCAAACTGAGCGACGGTCGTCAGAGTATCTGACGCGCGAGTCTGTCATCCAGGGTGCAAGTGTCCCAAAATATAAGTGACGTTTCTTATCAACTGTTTTACCAAAATGTTCCAAACTTGTATGCAAACATTGCAACCATCGCGCCCCTATAAAACGTACAGTAGAATTTGGATCGCCAAGCGTTGTTGACTCGTCGAGAGCCGGTACTGACTCGTCTAGAAATTCCGCAGGACTTACTTTTGGAGCTACCTAGAAATAACAGCATATATTCAGCCACTTATTTACGTTGTAACGTCTCACCACAACATAGTCCGCTGTATGCGAAGCATGAAGGCGCGAAACTCTGCACAGTTTGCGCACGCGGACAATCTTATTAGCGACAACATAAAATTTTGGTGAAGGCTACACACACGCCCTTTCACTCCCATTGGCTACCACACGCCCTTTCGCCCCCTTTGACTACACGCACTACCTTTCGCCTCGCCCCCCTGCGGCTATACACACGACCATTTGGATGTAATAGTTCAACCGCGTTTGCTATAGCAACGAAGCAACAGCATTTTCTTGTAACTGAACGGCTTCCCTGCGGATTATAAAATGATCTTTGGGGACAAGTCCAAGGTGTGTTCGCAGTGACTGTTCGACATCATTGCTGATTGTGCCGGACGGTGCACCAGAATCATATGGGTTTACTGTACCGTCGACTTCGCGCTCCACAGCAACCCACGGCTCCAGCACGCCTCTGCGGAGTTCATAGTATTTGTAGACCATATCTCTTTGCCTCGAAAATCAATTGGTTGTGTTTCACTTCTTCTCGGTAAAACAGCCCCCGAACTCGTTTCCGTTGCTGGCGTTATTGACTTTCGTCTTCCGAACGCGGCGGCACTAACGACTGCCGAGATTTCTCCGGGGCGTGTGTTGATTTGCTGTTGCTTCACAACAGCTGGATAGAAAAAATATACATACAGTACCTGTACGTATATACAGATGTAACGTTACTTATGATTAAAACAAAGTAGAATCCAATTTAGTACGATTAGATCGTGTGTACTTCTATAGACAAAAGGGTGTGGGCGAAAGGTCGTGTGTATAGCCAAAGGGGACGAGGCGGAAGGGAGTGTGTGTAGTCAAAAGGGGCGAAAGGGCGTGTGGGTAGTCAATGGGAGTGAAAGGGAGTGTGTGTAGCCTTCACCTAAAATTTTTACATACTACTTTTAGAAGCCGTAGACACTGCGCGACGGACAACATTATCTTAACACACAGGCAGAGGCGGCTCGAGGTCCGGCCAAAGGGGGGGGGCGGGGAACCTCAGGAAACCTCTCCGCCCCATCCGCCAGGTCAGAAATCACAAAAAAGTGCGAAAAAACGGCCAAGAAGTTGAAAAATATTGAAAAATTTTCCCGCCAAATCAAAAAATTTCTCTAAACAATGGAAAAAAGGCCGCCAAAACCAAAATTTTTTCGTCCACGCCAGGCGCGCCCGTTCCGGGCGCACCTGGCCAAATGGCGTGAATTTTTTCACGCCAGCCCGCCCTCCCCTCCCTCGCGCCGCCACTTCACACAGGCGATTTGCAACAGCGAACGGTACCTTCCAATATGTTAAACTTAACACATACCGTTGTTGTGGTGGTGAGGTAATCCTGAAATCGACGCCTGAACGGAACATACGGGTCCCTGTCCTTTGTCAGTCCAATCGAGGAGAGAGTCCCATACAAGTAACCGTCGATCCTGGGCTCCACAACTGTACTATCACTGTCTCGCTCGTAGTGCGGCTCGCGACGGTGATTTCCCGCGGAATATGTTACCCGGATGGGGCGCGGGAGAGACGGCGGCATGATGCGAATTCCAGCGCGGGGGAGACTGGCGCTTGTCGACGCCATAATGCGGGATAGTGTTGTGCTGGGAACATGGTAGGTAGATGGATTGTAGTGGTAGCGGGAATATGAACTACCCCAAGAACCGCCGCCGCTGCTGGATCTACCACCGTATCTACTGCCAGATCCGCCACGTGTTCGGCGGCGGGGATTGCTTCCGTAAATTGGAGAACCAAGTACTGACAAAAGAAAGAAAGCTGTGAACAGTCAAAATTCAGTACTCTGCCTGACGACTGCCTCGGCATTAAAAGTAAAAGCCAGCGCACAGAGCACAACCAGAATTAAGAAAACGTGAATAGTGGGAAGGCCCAAGCAAGGAAACCGGATACCATACAATGGTTTACAATAGCGACAGTCCCATTAACATATATATAAGGACCTAAGGGACATCAAGCTGCAGATATTATACGGATTCTTACCATGCTGAACAACGAGCAGGGCTGGCAAAAACATGATTATAGCCCGCATTCTTAAATCCGAACGCAAACAACTCTGAATATCGAGTGGTCCTTGATCCCGCGTACGCATTACTTAAGTAGCAACAACCGCTCAGTGCTGATTTCGATCCGCTCCGCTGGTTATCAGATGGACATTTCCTATAAGTGATGTGATAAAGGCGAACTCACTGCCAAATACTAACTGGTCGGCTCAGTCAACTACCGATCACGACAACTCTACTAGAAAATTATCGGAATAGTTTTGCGAGATGCATGTTCCACCGCTACGTGATGTACTGTATGTGTAATTAGTCAAAGATTCCCGTAAATACAGATTCGATTGTGCCGCATACATGTATGGTTTTTGGAAACTGGAGCCAACCTATTAGAAAGCATACAGTAAGCGTATTTACCATAAGTATAATAAAATAGGATTTTTTATCAATTTTGATCAAAATGTAACCGATGCAATCGGTTTTATTTGGCTATGCGGCCTGCTCCTTGGAATCAGTGCGAATTGTCAAATTAAACAACGTATAACAAAAGCAAAAGGTTACAATTCTCTCTGCACGTCCCACATCGGGATGATCGGGTGCTTCATTCATTCAGTATTTCTTGCTCTTTCGTAAGATAATACTGTTTGCAGATCGTATCTGCCGCCTTGTTTTATCAAGAGCTGTTGGGTGAAATACGACACGCGGAATAAAAAAAAGTAAACCTTTTTCAAACGCAAAAGCAGAACTCAGGTTGTAATACGTCGGACACACACTTTCATGAGCGATTGTATCCAAAATTTGAATCACAGTTCTGAGTTCTCGATTATCACATTTAATCCGCTAGTTAATGGTGACGTTCAGCTGGTCCACATTCGCGGAAAATGCTGGGCCTGGGTGCGTGGTGTTCAACTGGTTGTCGTTTGTGATTGTAAGGTTGGCCGTGTGCTGTGCCCTTTGCATCCAGTTTTCGTACCCTTTTCGTTCTTTCATCGTATATTCCCGTACTCTTCGAACCTATCCAATCCCAGACAAAATAGTTTAGTACAACAATCGAAGACAGATGTTCAGTCGGCTAATGCATCTTACCATGTCGTCCTCCAGTTCGGCGGGACAAAGGTAATAGTTGCGGGCAAAGGCATTGAGCGCCACCAGATGCTCCAGCCGGCAGGTTACAAAACGATTGTACGGTTCACATTCGAACAGATCGTAGTTCAGGTGCTCTCTACAGACAGCATTACATTGACGACAGGAAGTCAGGAACTGCTCATTAGGTAATGCCGAACACTTGTATAGTTAACTCCGCAGTAAACGAAATCGGTGATGCGCTAAGCCCAGTATTCGTTCAGAAATGGGATTTACCTGCAGATTCCGACTAAGCCCACTTCGAAAATCTTCGCGACTTCAACTTTCGGCATTTTTGCGGTTTTCAAGCAGAGGAAGTTCAAAACTACCATAACAGGATGCAGTTTACATTCCATTAAATACCTGCAGATTTTGTCGTTCCCAAACATGGAGTCGGCAGAATTTCCCGATATCAGCTGATCCGGTGTTGAGGAAAACGCCAAGCAAGGAAAAACATCAGCGTACCGAAAGGTGGGTTTATCCGCGCGTGGCAAGCATGCTTTGGCAGCAGCAACAACATCTGTACGAAATACATAAGAAAGATTTTAGTACATCAAGAAGAGTAAATTCTTCCGGTAATATTTATGCATATTTTGCTGAAGGACGGCGTGACTTACCGGGCAAATTATCTGGCAGCTTATTTCCATTAGCGTACAACGCAATCATATTGCGCAATGCAGTCAGTATAGGTTCTTCCGCATTTTCGGTGCGCTCATACATTACATCAACTTTCTGCAAGCATTTCAGCACCAAAACGCTAGTCTTCAGAATTTCGGAATACGCGAATAATAAACATGAAGCAGTTTCTCCAACCATTACCTCCATGGAAGCTACATTGCAAACATCCCTATCCAACTCTGTTGGAATCTTGAAGATATCCCAGCTGGAGTTATATGCCGTATAAGCTCGAAGAAGTTGTTTGAAGAATGTATAAGCAAATCTGCCGGCATCAGATGTACGTTAAAGTGACAGTTATCAAATGAGTACGGCCTGCATACATACCGTTCTTTGTCAGCGGTTGAATTGCCAGACACGAGGTCATCCGAAATGAAAGAAAGAAACATATTGGGAACTTCAGCAAACTGCAGTTCGCGGTTCCACCGCACCAGCGTGCACAAATCGACCACTTTGGTGGTGTTTTCTGACAAGTAAACTGTAGTGCTGATGGCCGTAATTGAGCCGTTGGCCTGCAGGAGAAAAACATGAACTAGAAACCAAGAAAACCTGTCCATGTTATTGAATCTTGTGTGCGAAGATTTTCGAAAACTGTCTGTACTGAAGGTATGAGTTACTGCGACAACCTCCGCGAGCTGAAATAGAATTGTGCACAGATGAGAAGTACAAAGCGTTCTTTGGAAATGGTGTATAAGCTTGTGTATGGAAAACTCCCTCATGGCGTGAAACTCTTTGTTCGTTTCGACAACGGTACTGCTGCTTCTTTTGTTTCAGGTCATACCCGGCATCAAGACCGGCTGACGAACGATCACCCATGCGGACTGCAAACTGTGCCATCAGAGTCCAACAACAGGAAGGTTCCCGTATCAGAAGGATCGTTTGCGCATGAGAGGTGCAAATTATGGAATGAACTGACATTGCCGAAAGAAGCGTATTTGTCGTTATCACGGTTCCGGAGCGCGTTGAATTTCGTCGATTGGAAAAGAGTTCAGTGGATTTGTTCACATGTTCATTCTGATTATTTTGCTTCGTTCCCATGATGTCTAATTCTCTTGACTATATCCTGTTGTTTTTTTGTTTTTTTTAAATGCGTAATAATCGATAGGAGCTAAGGTCTTCTGGGCGGTTGTTCATTCGGAAGTATCTGTTCTTTCAAGGCTATGGTCTGCTTGTGTAAGAGGAATCGCGATTCCTGTACTAGTAGACGTAAACTCATTAAACTAAACTTAACACTATAACCATGTGAATAAGGGGTGTATTACTGTAATTATGCTGTTATACGTGTACACACACATTCCGTGTACACACACATGTGAATAATGGAACACAAAAATATGACTTGTATGGACTTCATGAACAGACAATTTTGAACCAGTTATGACGCTTTTCCGCAGCAAGCAGGTGTGCTCTTTCATAAATAACGCAAACGGTGTTAAACTTGTACTTCGATGTGTGCCAACAATCGCGGGGCTTGAGTGTACGGTTATGTATGTGAAGTACAACGGTTATGTGAATATTTGATGCGTACAGTTTGTTACTGATGTTACGAATGTACTTTTCGCTTATAGCTGTATGGGGAAAGGATTTGATCAGGACACCGTAAATAAACAGTATGCACGTTCCGAGAAGCGTATAATTACGGCGTATAAGCGGTGACGCTACCTGAAGTACGGATGGACTTAAACCGCCTGGCATAGCTGATGTTTTAAGAGCCGTTGAAGATTCGTCCTCCGCATCTCCTTGGTCTGGGTCATCCTGAAATACAAATCGAACTCAATACATTTTAATTTCCACGTCTCACCACAAAACTGCATTAGCATGAAAGTCTTTCATATAGTTTTTGCGGAATCCAAAACGTGCAAGCAGCCCCAGCAGTGCTCCGTTAGACGCTAGTTGTTAATACCATTCGAACTATTAATACTAGTTGGACACCGCACAACGGCCATTATTATCATAAAACGCATGCAGCAATCTAAGACGAGCAGTCCGTTACGATGCACTAAACCGAACTCATACCGGTTCTGTGTCTGTCAAGTATTCAGAATACTGTCGCCTGTATGGGACATACAGATCGGTATCATTTGCCAAGCCAAGCCAGGACTGATCCCGATGCAGGTAGCTGTCAATGATGGGCATCACAATCGGTTCATCACTGTGCTGGTCGCCAGGTGGTCCATTAAGGTGATCTGTCAGGGCATGCGTCAACCTCACGGGAGAGGAAAGATCCGCTAGAGGGATGCGGGTTCGAGCGCGAGGGTAGCTGGAGTTACCCAGCTCCGTGATCCGGGATAGCGTTTTGCTGGGGACCTGGTACGCTGATGGACTAATCCGGAAGCGACGCCAACTCGACGCACTGGAGCGGGTGCCGGATCTGCCACGAGACCGGCCGCGGTGCTGGTTTGCGTATATAGGAGAACCAAGTGCTGAGAAAAAACAATGATGAGCAGATCGTCAAATCGGGAAACTAAAATCAACGACCAAGTGCTGCAGTGAAGCAGGTATCGTCGATGAACCGATGCGCACTAAACAGTGGATACTACAACGACATGAACACTGTGTTACGGATTCTTACCATGCTGAACAAGGAGCAGCGATAAAATTATCACAGCCCGCATTGCTACGTCCGAACGAAAAAAAAGACTGATGTATCGTGCAGAATATCGAGTGGCCCTCGATTCCATCTGTACATTACTATAAGTAGTAGCAACTGTTCGACGCTGATTGCGATCCGCTCCACACATTATCAGATGGGCTTTTCCGATCAACGAAGTGATAACGGCGAACAAGCAATTATATTACTATTATAAGCACTGGGGTAACCAGTGCTCAGAGCGAAATAGCTCTGATCGGCCAGAATGTGTCCCAGAATGGGATATCTGGACCGTGAAACAAACAGGGAGAGTGCAGGAAGCAATAAACAATCTTTATTGCTGAATGATGCACAAAACAAGGGGAACAAGCCAGACACAGATCTGGAAAGCTGCACGCATCTCGTGCAGAACCTAATGAGCCTATGAGGCGAATTGTGATGCGCGGGATGCTGTGCAACGGCAGAGGCAGTGCAGCATACGCGATGACGCCATGGTGCTCCGTCACCATCGAGAGGCAGCCCTCTCACACTATCTCTCTATATTAACCGGCGTATGTCCGTCTGTCCGTCTGTGTGTTTGACAGGATCCTGCCTCCAAAACGTTCTGATTAGCCGAACCCAGCACTGCTGTTCTGGCCGTTCGCTCATTTGTTCGTTTGTTCAGCTTCGTTGCCGTACGTAGTTAGTTAAGTACGCAGGCCTACCAGTCCTTAGTGAACTACGTAGTTTTGCCAGTCCGTAGTTCAGTACGCAGGTATGCCAGTCCTTAGTTAATTACGCATGTTTACCAGTCCTTAGTTAGGTACGCATGTTGTTCAGTCCTTAGTTAAGTACGCAGGTTTGCCAGTTCTTAGTTAAGTACGCAGTTTTGCCAGTCCTTAGTTGAGTACGCAGGTTTGACAGTCCTTTCCTAAGTAAGCAGGTTTGCCAGTTCTTAGTTAAGACGCACGTTTGCCAGCCATTAGTTAGGTATACGGATTTGCCAGTCCTTCCGCGTTAAAAGTTGTTGCACTGGCGAGAACAAGACGAAAAACCATATTACAAACAGAAATAAACTTTAATAGGCAAAGCCATTTACAATACAACAGTGCTTACGCTGGGACCGCTAAACGTGCTCACAAAACTTTAACATTGGAAAAACAACCAAATTCGTTGTCTCCACGCCCCATAGACATAACAGGCTTTACTAAGACACGTAACTTTCGAAGTCATGTTTTAACAAAGTTTGCGACAGTTTTGGTAATGGTACGCAGGTTAGCGAGTCGTTAGTTATGTACGCAGGTTTGCGAATCCTCAGTTATGTAGCTTGCAAGTCTTTAGTTATGTGTGCGGGTATGCGAATCCTTAGTTATGTACGCAGGTTTTCAAGTCCTTAGTTATGTACGCAGGTTTGCGAATCCTTAGTTATGTACGCAGGTTTGCCAGTCCTTTGTTCTATACTCAAATTTGCGAATCCTCAGTTAACTAACTACTGTTTTAGAGTGGCACGGTAGTGCAGCTGATGTGCGTCTGTTCCTTTGTTTGATACTTGCACTAACACCTGTGCACCTTCGGTGACAAGATCAAACAATGCCAGTGCGTTTGAGTGCAGATTTCCTTACACTGTGAAACAACGCGCGTGACGTGATTCCTTTATTGTTCCGCGGTAAATCGTTTTGAACTAACGCGCTACTGCGGGACGTAGCGAGTCGCGAACACCGGCGGCGGCGCGGAGCGTCGCCGCCAGTGTGCAGCAGACGAGCCTGGCCGCAACCCCAACACATTTCGGTGCCCAACGTTTGCTGCTTCGCAGTGTGTGGCACCGTGACATTTCGCCGCGGGACTTCTTACCACGGCACAGTTCGCCGCAGACATTTCGCCGCACTCGCCGCCGCCGCCGGGACAACTGGCCGCAATATATTTTTGGTTTTTTGGAGTAAATATAGTTTTCTGTCAGGTACCCGATTTTTTATGCGTTTTGTTATGTCAGCTACTAGATTTCAGCCAAAATAATTGTATTTCTGGAATTTGTATCGTGCCAACACTGTTACTGAACATTTGCCGAGTAAATAAACAATCAACTGTACCGATAACCGAACATTGTACGTAATCGCAGCAAACTTTTTAGACTGTTTTGGCATTTTTCGATAAGTGTATAGCTGAACGCTATCCCGCATAATGTTGCAATGTTTTGGCAACTAAGTACAGTACTGTACAGGTTGATAGTGCACCATTGTTTGCAGGAATTATCAAGCGGCGAAACGGCCGCGACATTTCGCCGCGATCCACGAAAGAACCGAGCGGCGAAATGTCTCGGAGCGGAAGGTACCGCGGCGTAATGTCCCGTGGCGAAATGGCCGAGTGCGCAGTGTGTTGAATGCCCACTACAGCGCGAGTTTCTCTGTACTCAGTGTTGTTTTGTCCAAAATTGACCTGAATCTTCGGCATGGCTAAAACAACCGCAACGGAGCGCGGCGCGTAGCGCCGCGCACGATGCTTGTATACTATTATTCCACATACTTAGTCGTGGCTGAGCCAGATTACGGTACATACACGGTGCAACATAAATTCCTGTGAGACGTTTAGCGATAGTCACATTTTCACCGCACCGATACGTGATTATCAAACTTTCCCCAACTGCGTTCTGTTGCTGGTTTGTTTCACAACATGTGTTTGGTAGGAGTCGAAAACAAATTAGTAGGAAAAAAGGCCTGTTTAGTGCTAATCACTACAGTCGTTTTCTGAAATAGAGTGAGACTGTAAGGTGGGCGTAACCCATGGCCCATCTGACAAATCCGCTCATGCCGAGAAAAACTGTACAACACTCATACGAGCTTACCCTTGCGAACTGGTCGGAACTGCGTAGAAATCTATGTCTGCGATTGTTCTTCACACTCACAGGGAAAGCAAACGTATTCTATGGCGTTAATATTTCAGCAATCAGTCCACTTTCCGAACTGCCTGGCGCTTCTACGTGCCACAGGTAAAGCAACGACGATATCGTGTCTAAAACCGGGGTTGATCAGTTACTAGTTATTCGGTCGTGAATTAAAACAGGAGACATTTGACGAAAGATCTTTCACGTGTAAGTAAATCACTAGGTATAAGTAATGCACAGTAACGCACAGTCAATAGGTACAGATAAATTCAGAGAAACCGTTTTCATGTTTGTTTTTGTTTAGTAGTTTTTGAATTAAAGTCAGTGCAATTCCAGCCACCAGCCAGTGTTCAACTCCGCCTAACCCTCACCGTGCACCGGATTTTCACCTTGCGAAGTTGTAACAACGCTTTCGCGTTTCGATGTTTATGTCACGGATGATTTGCACTGAGCGCAAACCAGACGTGACCTTTCCGTGTTGAAACATACCGTTTTGCCGCTTCGTTCAACATCATCCGTTTGAAGTTTTGTCCATTTGGTTTTTGAGTGTGGAACAGTGACAGATATTAATAATATTATTATCTTTAATCCGGCTCATTAACAGTTAATCCATTGATGTTATATTTCGAGAAAAATGCCGCCTAAAAGAGCTCGGGGAGGGAGGACATCTCGTGAAGGAGGAGGAAGACCACCTCGTGCAGCAGCACCACCTTGCGAAAGGACACCACCTCGTCGAGCGAGACCGCCCCGGGGACGGGGTCCACAGCAAGACGAACGAGTTGACCGGCCTGCCACCCGGCTAACCAAACGCGCTCAGCCCATCGAACATGCGTCACCGCAAAAGCGCCCAAGGTTCAAAGTCGTCGTTCCAGCTCATTCCACGATTAATTACGGTTCCGACTCAGTGAACTTGCAAGCCAGCTTACCTCCCGGCAACAGCAAATCACCTGCATGCAGAAGACCGGCAGCGGTCCAGTTTTCACCGTGCACCCGGCCTCTTCGCAGCGATGTCTGTCGCCCTCATCAAACCGGGTCACAATCGCCCACGGTAAGCCAGCAGTTCCTGTTTTCACTGTTGAGAAGTCACCTGAGCCCAAAACTGTTTTCGACCGCCTTGGTGCTCCTGTCCACCAATCCATGTACCGTGATCTGCCGCCAGTGTCATCCAAGTTGCGCGAGCAGCTACTCGACCATAGCCAGTTTGTGGACTTTTCGGACCTGTTAGCACAGAACCGAGTACCGTCAAAGCACCCATAAGTCGGCACCAAAATTATTCACGATGCCATCACAGGCGAGGCGGTGTTTCTTCCGCCCACAAATAAAGAACAGATTACCGATCTCGCAAGTTGGACTCGCGCATTTGCCGTGTTTATGGCGTACCGAACTTTCCACAATCCAAAGTTCACGGTCCCGATGATGAAATACATGGACCAGATTGGCCTAATGTGGGATCCAGCCCGCGGCTACAAGGAGGAACATGTCTTCGAATATGACATGCAGTTCCGAAACTTTGCGGCGAACAATCCTATGGATTCGGACATCTGGGCACGGAGCCACGAGGACTCGTTCCAGGAGTGTATCGCCAACGAAAAGGTCAGCATTATTGGTTCCACAACCACATCCAGGAATGCAAATCCCAGCCACGCTAACCTGACGTACAGGAAATGCCAACAACTTGGGCACATTCAGCGCGACTGCAAACAGTCCTTCCGAGGTCGGCCAGCTGCATAAGGTGAAGTCTGTAAGAATTTCATCGAAGGCAACGGCCTCACACCATGTCATCGCGGTCGCGTCCATGCGTGCAGCCAGTGCCGTTTCCCCGGCCAAGGCGTAATCGAACACGACAGCCATGCCGGGAGCAGCCAAGGAAATTAACTTATACCCGCACAGCCATGTGGACTGAGGTTCTCCGACACAGTAGCGCCCACTATCGGAATCCATCTGTTTGTTTGAGGGTCTGGAGTTGTGCGGTAGAAACTGGGCACTATCCGCTCACGACTTCCGAGAGGTCGCAAGGCGCAGGTCATCGACCAGCCGAAGTTGCAAAGGCCGAATCTGTCGGGGCGCCAGTTTCGGACCAGCAGCTATGGGCTTCCAGATTCCCCACAGTATTCGCCGGAAGCAAAATCATTAATAAATATTCAAGCGGGTGTCAAAATGTGTCAATGTGTCAAAATGTGTGGCATGCGAATAAGAACAACAGCGGTCCTGTTGTCACCTCTATGCAAGCGGCCACATCGGACTCTGCTGGAATTTTGAAGACGTCCCAGCTGGAGTTATACGCCGCATACGCTCGAGGCAGATACTCGAAGAATTTGTATGTAAATCTGTCGCAGACAAAAAGTAAAGTGAAAGCTGACAAATCAGTGAGATCCACTCTGGTTTGTTCCGTATGCAGCTTTATACTAACTGTTCTTTATCAGCGGTTGGATTTCCAGACACGACGTCATCCGAAATGAAAGAGAGATACATGTTGGGAACTTCCGTAAACAGCAGTTCCAGGCTCCAACGCACCAGAGTGTACAACTCGACCATTTTCGTGGCGCGCGGCGGAGGAATTGTGGTAGGGATGACCAGAGGCGATTTTAGCCCCCAGGGAATTGTTATAACTCCCGAACTATTCCCCCTTTATTTTTTTTGACTTCAGATTCAGAATCAGTGACTTTTTTTACGTCGAATGATCGGAGGGTTTTTTGAAATTCGAAAAAAATTTTTGGTTCGTCACGAAGAGGCCTCCAGGGGGAAAATGTAAATAACTCCTGAACCGTTTGCTTCCTTCAAGTTTCGACTTCGGATTCGTGATCAGCGACCCCGGTTTGCCCAGAAAACCTGTCTGAAACTTCAAAATTCAAAGATATAATTTTACCCCCTTGGAGGATGCGGCCATATTCCCCCAAGGGGGTAAAAACATATCTTGAATTTTGAAGTTTAGACACGTTTCCTGTGTTAATCGGGGTCGGTGATTACGAATCTGAAGTCGAAACTTGAAAGAAGCAAACGGTTCAGGAGTTACTCGCATTTCCCCCCTGGAAACCTCTTCGTGACGAACCAAAAATTTTTTTCGAATTTCAAAAAACCCTCCGATCATTGGACGTAAAAAAAGTCATTGATTCTGAATCTGAAGTCAAAAAAAATAAAGCTGGAACGGTTCGGGAGTTATAACAATTCCCCGGGGGCTAAAATCGCCTCTGGGGATGACCGTAGTTGAGCCATTCGCATGGAATAGAGAAATGTAAACTTCAAACTAAATCCACGGCACATACCTTGCTTGTCCTACAAAATCTTAACAGTTTCTATTAACTCTGATCGGCATAGAACTGTGGAACCAGCAAACGACTTAAAATGTAAGGGTGCACCGTTAACAATGAACCGTTGCAGCTTTCAAAACGGGTACGGCGGTCATCAGAATATCTGACGCTCCAGTCTGTCGTCCAGTGTGCATGTGTAACAAAAAACAACTTTCTTATCAACAGACTACCAGAATGTTCCAAACTTTATGGAATTTGTAGACACTGCAACCATCGCGCGCATTCGCGCCCCTATGCAACATACAGCAGAGTTTGGATCACCAAGCGTTGTTGACCCGTCAAGAGCCTGTACTGACTCGTCCAGAAATTCCGCAGGATTTACTTTTTGGGCTACCATAGAAATAACAACATACACCGTATATTTAGCCACTGGTTTACGTTATAACGTATCCCCATACCAGAGTCTGCTGTATTCAAAGCATAAGGGCGCGAAATTCTTTCGAAGTTTGCGCACGACAATCTAAACGCGGCAACATAAAATTGTTATGTGCGAGTTTCAGAAGCTTAGACACGGCGCGACGGAGGATTTCGTCATAACACGCAGGCGATTTGCAAAAGCGCAAAATAACAAGCAATAACTGCGGACTCGATTTGTTTGAAACAGAGAGCTTGCACAGTTCAATGAAACGAGAACACAAGGTAATAGGAAGCGTAAGGTTATTTATTTCCTGTAGCGTACTCGGCATGTTATTTTTTGTTGAAATTGTGCTCAAGTTTACACACCCTTAAAAGCAACCGGCTAAAAAAATGATATGCAGAAAATCGTATGCACGACATGCAACAAAAATGTAACCGATTCAGTAGGTCTTTGTTTAACTATGCTTGAAGTTAGAGCGGCTCATCAGATTTACGAACGTATGACTCTGCGTTTCAACATTGGGCAGGTGTTTGATTTATTTAATATTAATTTTGTTGATTCTGCGTGCGGTGATACTGCATACAAATCGTATCATACACCATAGTTGATCATAAAATGATGGGTAAATTATGACAGGCGACGCAACAAACACATAAAAGGCAAAAGCTAAACGCTGTTCTGCGTAATGCGTACGTATATGTATATCATACGCGATACGTCGGACATACCGTTAGTATGTATAGTGCGATTGTAACAAAAATGTGAATCACAGTTTTCCACTGTCACAAGTAATCCACTAATGAATAGTTTCGTTCAACTGAATCACATTTGTTGACAATGCTGCGACTGGGCGCGTGGTGGTCAACTGGTTGTCGTTTGTGATCGTCAAGTTGGCCGTGTGCTGCGCCCTTTGCATCCAGTTTTCGTACCCTTTTCGTTCTTCCATCGTATATTCACGTACTCTTCGAACCTATCCCATACCCAGACAAAAACAGTTTAGTAAAACAATCGAACACGGACAGAATGCATCTTACCATGTCGTCCTCCAGTTGCGCGGGACAAAGGTAATAGTTGCGGGCAAAGGCATTCAGCGCCACCAGATGCTCCAGCCGGCAGGTTACGAAGCGATTGTACGGTTCACATTCGAACAGATCGTAGTTGAGATGCTCACTGCAGACAGCATTACATCGACGATACGAACTGCTCATCAGATAATGCCAAACTTTTGAACAGTAAATTGGGCAGTAATAATTGGTGATGCGCTACATCGGAGCAACCCGTTGTGTCGATAATGGCCAGAAACATTTTGTCAACCCACCCTCGGTTTTCGGCCGGAAGTTCCAACATCGCCCGCACATGTAACATTGCGTTCCATCGCTTTGTGCATACTACAGGAAGTTTCGTTGGCCGCAATAGTTCACCATCCGAGATCCATATCTCCCTTTAAGACTTAGTGTTTTGAATTTTATTTCACTTTCCCCAAGATACAACTTAGTTGACCATGCATCAACGGTCCCTGTCTCTCTCTAGGCCTCAGGGTTTACATTGCATTTGCTTTCACTTGACAACGTCACCTGCGCTTTCTAGGACTTATGTGATTGGCGGACTGAGTTACATCGCCACACGCTCTATACAACTCACGTGGTATTTACATTAAAAATCTCGTTTTATGAGAGTTTTTGTACCCCAACCCTCTGCGATATAAATCGGATTTCTGCTGTTTTGATTTGCGACCTCTGCTTTCGTCGGTGAAATCTCGTTTGCTCATCAGCATTCGTCATCGTGTTTAGCAGATTTCCTGCTGTTTTTGCCTTTCCGACAGACAATCGTATCTTATACACTTACAAGCGGAATAACGTCATACATGTTTTGCGCTTGAATAGATTTGCTTTGAGTCTGATGATTCTTGAAATTTCTGCCTAAATCTGTGTCTAAGCCCATTTAACCCAGTATTCGTCTTGAAATGGGATTTACCCGCAGATTCCGACTAACCAACTTCGAAAATCTTCGCAACTTCAACTTTCTGCATTTTTGCGGTTTTCAAGCAGAGGAAGTTCTAAACTACCATAACTGGATGCAGTTTACATTCCATTAAATACCTGCAGATTTTGTCGTTCCCAAACATGGAGTCGGCAGAATTTCCCGATATCAGCTGATCTGGCGTTGAGGAAAACGCCAAGCAGGGGATAACGTCAGCGTACCGCAAGGTGGGTTTATCCGCGCGTGGCAAGCATGCTTTGGCAGCAGCAAAACATCTGTATGCAACACACAAAAAATCTCAATGCATCAAGAAGAGGGAATTCTCCTTGGTTTATTATAATAAGACTGTTCTGCTAAATGGTCGCATGACTTACCGGGCAGATTATCTGCCAGCTCACTACCATTAGAGTACAGCGCTATCATATTGCGCAAAGCAGTCAGTATAGGTTCTTCCGCATTTTCGGTGGGGTCATCCATTAAATCAACTTTCTGCAAGTATTTCAATATCAAAACGCTAATCTTAGAATATACTAACAATAAACACGAAGCAGTTTGTCCAACCATTACCTCAATGGAATCTATATTGCAAGCATCCAC
>JAQGAU010001860.1:0-17448 GCA_034698045.1 Paramacrobiotus richtersi | reverse complement strand
CCCTCATTCATGTCCTAACAAGGCCATATTTACCGTTTACTCAGTAAACTATTCAGCCGTTAGTTAGCCTCGCGACAACATGGTTCGCAAATTAAGTCGCATATCATGCTAACAATACACTAAGCGTTTAGTTGGCACCACACTGATAATAACGTATAGTAAACAAGCAGAAACAGTCCTTATTTAGCTTTAGAAACGCGCATATTGTACTCTCCACGGGAAGTGGACTCGTTTAGCGTGGTTAGCACCATAAAATTCTCCAACACGGACATTTCCTTCTCTCCAACGTGCCATGTGTCAATCATACAGCCGTCAACAACGTTGAACCGTGGATCGTTGAAGGTCGAACTAGCGATGCCAAGCGTGTATCCTCCGGATCCACCTTCAGTTTTCACTGAGTGTAGCGGTGAGGTGTAAGGCGTAACAGGTATGTAGGAGTGTAGTGAAACATGAAACGAGG
This sequence comes from Paramacrobiotus richtersi, assembly GCA_034698045.1. NCBI lineage: Eukaryota > Metazoa > Tardigrada > Eutardigrada > Parachela > Macrobiotidae > Paramacrobiotus > Paramacrobiotus richtersi. The sequence continues at coordinate 16,988 of JAQGAU010001860.1, read as the reverse complement.
TGCAGTTGCAGAGGATTAAGTTACTTGTGTTAAATAAAGTAGATGCTGCACGATTGTTTTTGTAGCCTTCGCTATCGTAAGGAGAAAGGATAATACAGTCGCAGCCTATACTATAGCCAAACAGCCGAGAATAACGGGACAACAACTTTATCGGGAAGACACGGATACGCGTACATCGCTACTGAATCTGGGTCAGTCGGATCCTGGGCGAAAGCGCCCAGGATCCGTAATAACAGATCAATACAGCTACAAAGAATCAATACCGCCACAAAGACATCCCACACTACTGGGCGAGGAATAACGTCCAATCCTGGATGTTGAATAATCATCCAGGATCGATATACATGCATATGTGTAGGATACTGCGGTATCCTACACTACCCTCCTTCTTTAAAAAAAATGACATAACGAACGATCCCAGTACGTAAAAATTTCAAAAACCGTACTGGGCAACATGAAGGGTACTAAACACAATTAATATGTTATGAGCACGTTACGATTGGTCCATGGGGAATGTGGTCCACGGTGAATACTGGTCCTAACGACGCATATGGCGGGCAATGAAACGCCGGTGACGGCGCCGCTTAGGGCGCCTCGGCTGTACTGGTGTCGGTGGTGGTGTGGGAGATAGTCGGTCCAATGGATAGTGTCGCTCGCAACGCTTCGAAATGGCCATTAATAACCAGCGAGCGTGCTCCAATAGGGCCAATGATTGGTGTGCACAGGAATCTGCATACTCGCGATGTAGATGAGAGTGGATAATTAATTCCTTCTGGGATCTAGCTGCAAACCGACATAACACATCGACGGTACACACAAACTCCGCATTACACTTGTTCTCGTGTCCGTAATCATGACGGGATGAGTGATAAGCAAGGGCACGAGAGTGTGATGGGAAATATCCACAATAAGTGCATTGATACGGGGGGATAGTACGTATACTGTAAATACAAACGGGTTACAATTGAAGATCATTGATGAATATTCTTAAGGGATTGGCTCATCCTCGCTTGCGTCAGAGATGACGGACATGTTGTCATCATCATTAATATGATATATGGCTTGATTATGATAAACATGTTCAGTGTGTGGTTCGATTGCAATTTCATCTGATACTGCGTCGATATCGATTGGGTCATTGGCCGTGGAATTATTTGAACTGTCGGCTGGTACTAATTCGTTGTGGACTGGGTCGTAAAGGATTACTGAAGCATTATCATGTTCCGACTCGTTGACTAGAATATCGTATGGAATGTCATCTAAATCATCGTTCTGAGCTGTTTCCGGGTGAGCATCGCATAATTCTTGTTGCTTACGGTTAACAAGGAGTGCTGAATAATAATCGTGCAACCATAATGTTGTCCAGATGGACATGTCTGCCCGAATGGCCTGTGGATATCGCATTTCCGGTATAAATTGATTTACCGCCCTATGGTAAAACGCGTGTTGACTGATGTGACGTCGATAGTCTGCTTCGTCGATTGGATCATACATGCAAGGGGCAGTAGGTATGGAATTAAGATCAGAAATACTGAGCTCCGGGCATTTGAAACGTCGTTTATCGAATACGTCTCGAAAGTGGTGGAAGTAGTAACTTCCTTGTGCATGTCGTTTCCAGTGGAGACCAAAGTATGCCTTCTGGGCGGTCCAGTAACCGCATGCCTGGCACAGATAGTTATGTGGGGAACTGAAACTACACAGACAGAATGGTAAAAGTAACTAGGGTGATTGATTTGTCCATAGATTAAGTAGTGAAGGCCATAATTCTAACTGGTGATTATGATTCGGGCAAAACAAAAAAAATGTGGGAAGTTGAAAAACGTCTATGTATAAAGGTTTCCTGGGATATGTTGGTCAGTACACCGGTTCGGTGTCTTCTTGTTGTGGTTATTCTTCGAATAGTAAAGGAAAAACATATGATGATGGATCCCAGTTAATTATCAGCGATGAAGTCAAGGTCAGAATGCGTCGAAATATTGTGAATGGGAATCGAATATTGGCTACAGGTTTTGCGTTTCGAGGGGGATTTTCCTCTGTTTTCACCGATTGTCTTCGTGCTCTGAAACGCTTAGTCACCCGACAAAGTAGCCGGTTAATCGTCCAGCATCTCATGTAGACAGTGATTTTGGTCCATTGTATTTCTTTAGTTTTTTCTTGTTGGTATTGACGATGAAGACGGAATTTGTATATTTGATGCAGGAGACAATGTTGATCATAATCATCCTGATCTTTGGAAATATAAGTACAGGTGGGCAATACTGGTAAATTCGGACGTCCAATATTGGAACAATCTTCGTGTGGGCATCTATATCGTGAGGCCATAAAGCTGTCATGATTGTGTAGGTAATCTAGGGAGCCTTTTGCGTGATTTAACTTGTGGGGAAAGTAGTGGCATTTTCGGTATGCCCAAAATCCGCATTGTCGGCAGAAATAACTTGTGGGATTCGGGCGGCTATAAAGAAAACGATAACATAATATTTGTAAATTAAGGGAAGTTGTGGTGCGAACTTAAGGGCTCGATTGTAATGATTTATAACAACCGAAAAGAAAGCAATATTATACTAACGAGATAATAACTGAAACAATGAACTAATTATTTTTTTTAGCGATTTAGGTTGTGCAACTAAAGTACTAAGCTTTAACTCAATATTCGGTAAAATCTTGCATATCTGCGAAACTATATTCTTTGAGGGAACCCAACTTATCCGGGCGATACAACATAAAATATTGCATGCATTTGATTAGTAATATACGGCCATTTATGTTTTTAGTTTGCATGCAGTAATCGTGATACATTCCTCGCACTAGGCCTCCCGCGACAGACTGTGACTCGCGTATGAGCTGTTCGGGTGTCGGTTTGTATAGAATATTCAGTTCTTCAAAGGAATATGTGGGGGGCGGCACGGTAACATTGGAATGGGGTAAATTCAGTAAGGGTTGATTAGGATCCATATAAGTCATCGAAGACATATACGGCATTATCTGCGTTTTTTCGAATATTTGTTTATAGAGAACCGCATTATGGAAGCCCGGCCAATTGGTTGGTTCATTGAGTTCCTTAACGACGTGTGGTTGTTGTTGGAATGGGATCGTGTCGTTGTTATGTCGTCCATTTACCAGGTTAAGGAAATAAAAAAGACAGAATAAGATGCAAAATGGTCTGGAAAATGAAAACGAGGAGATAAATACATCGTTTGTAATATAATCCAACAACCAAAAAAAATCAAGGAGCAGGAAAAAAACTGTTAAAACTTTGGTTTGTTTGTTCACTAAGCGAACGGAAAAATGAAAAATCGGTCTTAATTGTACGCATATTTATGGCCGTCGTAATAATTTTTTGAAATTTTGTGTATTGATTAGTGTTGTACATGAGCCAATATCTGATACATTTTTGAATAGTTTTCGGATTGTCGATGACTTTGATATATGTACAATATCTATCGAAATAATTAAAATTATGCAGTTTTGCCGCTGCCTCCCATATTAATAGAATTTCCACGGGATCGCGTTCTGCATTAGCTTGGTCCATAAGATGAAAATAATCGTCTTTTTTGTGTAATAATGTCTCAGGAAATGCGCTTAATGATAAATCGATATTATGCGACTGGTTTGCGTAACGATGCAATTCGTTTTGTAGTCCTTTGAGGAATTCGATGTTGGAACTATTTCGTATTCGTTGTTTTTGACAATTGAGTCCTATTGCATCCTGCAGCATATCCACCACCGCATCCAATATAGTAGTTTGCTGATTATGATTAGCTAGGTCGGTCAGAAACTGGTTAAAAATGCTTAGGTTGATGTCCGTTTCTGAAAAGCTGGGTTGTTCTTGTAATATGTGAGCCGTCGGCATAAACATGTAAAAAGGCTGTTGATATGGAAGAATTGGCGTAAATAATGACGCTCTCTGTGTTGTTGGTTGACCTGTGGTCGTTGTGGGTCGTGTCGTTGAAGTCTTGGTCGGCCTTCGAGGACCTCGGTACTGAATTGGTATATACATCTGGTCTTCGTAGTCCTGGGCGTACGACACGATACAATAAGAACCAATAATAATTAATAATCTAGAAAATAGGAGATAATTGAAGATTGTCGACTGCGTAACCCAAATTATTAGCCAAATAATAAAGGGAAGTACTTGGGAAAACGGAATTTTTGTTGATATTTTATAATTTTATACCTAAACTGAGGGTAAAATTAAAGTTTATTTTCGGGTCATTGACTTTAACGGAATAGCAAGATTAGTTGTAGCACTTTTTAGCTCTTGTGCTCTGTTAGGCGGTTCCGGTGGTGCAGTTAATGCTAAGTGAGGGTTCACAGGTGGAAATCGGGAAGAAAAACGGATAAAAGCTTGTTCGTCACTAGGTTTATAAATCACCGTCCTTTCTTCGGGTACCGCATGGCGAGAATCAGAATGGTAATGTGCTCGTAAGTTACGAAAGCTTTGCGTTATACGTGTGAAACCGATGCATCTGATAATAAAAAATAATAAGATAAAAACGCCTATAAGTGTGAAAACCGTAATAAAAATTGATTTGGCGCCTGAGAACAGAGTAAAAGATGGTAAATCGGGAACGTTTGATAATTGTAGTTTGTTCTGCAAAACTTCGTCCAATGATGTAGCCTGCGAATCGTCTATGAGGGCATTCATTTCCCCCATAAGGTCTAACAGGTGATGCTCTGTTCCATCTTTTGTATCCAGGCCTTCAAGAAGACCGTGTTCGGTTCGGAATCCAAATGATTTTGCCAAGCGGGCATGTTGAATCGCGACTGTTCTTGAAGCCGGAATCCAATCGTCGGCTGTTTTGTTAAACTCGTACGTGATATCACCGAAAGCTGCGTAACCGCCAGTATGGAGACAAGGGGTGAATTTGTATAAAACAAAACCATCAGCTCCTATAGTATAATTCTGGTCGATTTGTGGTTCATATCCACAAGACGTCAATTTCGCTCTCACATCCACATTTTGGGCTACACACTGGTAAACCAGTGCTTGCTCGCCATGTGACGTTATTGAAGTACAGGGCGGCAGGTCCAACAAGCGCGCGGCCCTGATACCGGAGAATTTTGAAAGAGTGTGTACGATTTCAGATGAGAGTCGTCGTTGACGGCAGTCGGAAACGTGGGCCTCTTGTGCTAGCGTATTTGACAAGGCTATTTGATGGTCACTTAAATATTGTAAGTGTGCATTGAGGTACCGGAAAGCGCCCAAAAAGTTGTGGTTAGAAAGTATTCGAGAATCGGAACTACTGACCATTCCTTTAAACTCCTGTTCATCTAAATGATTATGTTTTGGGTTGGGATCTGCCATTAAAATAGGTAAGGCCATCGGCGGAATTGCTGAATAAAAATATTGAGGTGGCAAAGTTGGTTGATGTGTAGATGTGGCGAAAGTTCGAGCTCGAGTCGTGGTGGATGGCTTTTTTGTCGTTGTTGTTACTTCTGAAGGTGTACTCATTTGGCTGTTACGATATTCAAGTTGTAAGATTGCATCCTGCCAGTTTCTTCTATCGAGTCGGTGTTGCTGATCTCTGATGGCTTCATTCCGTCTAGTACTGTCTATAATACTCCGCATATCTAGAAGTTGTTGTTGGTATTGTAGAATAACGTCGTTTACTGAGTGTTGATCCTGTATCGTTTGTGTGGATGTATATGGAGTTTCCTCGGGCCTTCCTGTAGACGAAGGTGCTGTGTTTTCCTGTTCCATAAGGGGGCTGGCTGTAGGAACCGGTACTGTTGTGTCGGGGGTATAAATATGACTATTTGTAGTGCTGGAAGGGCGTGTACGACGATTGTTGGGAACCTGTCGCGCCGCGTCAAGTACCTCTTGAGGTGGATCATCGTATGTCTGGTTAAAGAAGGACGTCTGTCTCTTGTACCTCGACGTATCGGTAAAGTCATCGTTGTCTATTTTCCCAGTTAATCTTTTTACGGTGATATAGGTGTCCGGATATCCGTCGACAGGAAACAGAATTCTGTTAATTGTGCAATTAAGCTTTGCGGGCTTAAGTTGGAAGATAAAGTCCACTTGACGTTTAGGGTCTCTGAGTTTAAGGTGCGATTCATCTAAGTCCATTAATTGGGCTAATCCTCCGTTGAGTTCCGTGAATTTACACGTTGTTTTAGAAGCCTCGTTTCTAGCGTTCCAAACGAAGGTGTTGTGGTTTTTAATTGCCCAACCTAACTTTTGATTATTATGTAAGGGCCCGTTGAAACTATAGATCATAGCCTCGGGATAATCCTGTGTCAGGATCGTTTCTTCTAAGGTACAGTGTGTGACTGAATTTACGGTCGTAGTCAGCCAGGAATAGTCGTCTTTTGGGCGTCCGGCAAATGACCAGACATTAGAGTTTGGTCTGGTGATCATCTGGTTGCCAAAGCAAGTGTGCGTTACAAGGAGCATTTTACACTCGGCGTCGGAAAGATCGCGCTTCTCCGTCGTTGGGATGTGATCTAACGCACCCCAGAAGGACTGCGTGATTGTCATCTTGACCACTGTCGCTGAACAGACTGTTGCCGGAAACGTTGACGTCGGATTTTGTATTGTAAAAAGTGAGTACATGGCGGGTGCCGGTCTGGCTTCTATTGGCAATGTTTCGCACTTAGTGTATGAGCTTAAATCCAAAACTCCTAAGAACTGTTGATGTGTGCAGTTGCAGACATCAAATCTTTTAGTGTCTACTGTTGCTGATGTAATTAACCTTATCAGCATAATCCACGCAAAACTCGATTTGGGTGTGCAGAGTTTTTTGGGTGAATAGTTCGAAATCGAATTAACCGCTTTACTTTTCTGTTGTCGAGTCTGCCTTGGTTGATCGATAGCTGCATAATCAACTTCACCTAAATTCTTTAATTCTCGACTACCTTTTGCGGCTTTTGCTTTTTTCTTAATTGTTGGTTGTTGAGCACTAGTACCTGGTTGGTTATTATCTGTTACGGATACGGGTATGTCTGCACTAGCTTCATTTTCGTTTAAGGGAAGAGGGTTATTGGGTTCGGCAAGGTCAGCTGGATTTCCGTTAGAAGTGGCCTTATTATTAGCATTATTAATTATTAAAGGGAAATCTTCCGGGTTGGGTATCTCCGGGTAATTATCTAGCTCATCGGCTTTCGCCTCGTCCCAATTGTTAAGATCTTCTCTGTCGTGAAAAGGTTTAAGTCGTGAAGCGTTGACCACCACTTGTAAACCGGGTGCATTGGCCCGTTCATACGAAATTTTGTAATTTACGTCACTTATTTTTTCGATGATCTCATATGGGCCGTGAAAAAAACTGGCAAGTTTTTTTGATGTACCTATAGCTCTCGTAGGAGAGAATAATAACACTTTTTGACCGATTTTAAAGTTCGTATTTCTTCTTCCTTTGTTATAGTAATAAGCGTTATCATTCTTCGCATGCTGGATATTCTCGCGGGCTATCTCGAAGATTTCCTGCATATGTTCTTCGAGATTTTGCACCATAGGTTCCTCAATTTTAGAAGGAAGTCCCGTGTCGAATGGAAATAAGCAATCTACCCCATGGGCGAGGAAGAACGGAGTAAAACCTGTAACCCGCGAAACGGAAGCGTTGTACGAGAAAACCGAGAATGGCAAATGCGCGGACCAGTCGCGCTGGTCGTCTGCGCACAATTTAGATATAGATTGTGCCAGCGTTTTGTTGAAACGCTCCACTTTACCAGCGAACTGGGGATGCCAGCCGCTGGACTTGAGGTGTTTGATATCCATTAATTTAAACATTGACTTAGTGAGTGAGTTCACAAACTCCGTGCCTCGATCTGTTCGGATGAATTTTGGAAAACCATATTTCAAGAAAACATCTTTCAAAAGAAATTGGGCGACTTCATCAGCTGTATGTTTTGTAGTCGCTCTGGAAACCGCGAAACCCGAAAAATCATCTACCGCGTTGATAATATATTTCTTTCTAAATTTATCTATTGCTAGTGGTCCAACGCAATCCACGCACCACGTGATGAAAGGGCGGCCTGGTATGGGGATAGTTTGTAAATTTCCCACTTTCGTGGAGTATAGCGGATTTCTTAGCTGACAAGGTATGCAGGAAGCTACAAATTTTCTGACGTATTTGGCCATGTGTAGCCAGTAAAATCTTCGTTTAATAATTTCAAAAGTTTTAGTAAAACCTAAGTGTGAAAGGGCCGATTCGTGTACTGAAGAGCACACGTCGGAAAGCATGCTCTGTGGTAGTACTAGAAGGTCTTTTTTCAAACCGTCGCTATCGGACTGGAAATAGAGGATTCCATGATCCAGGTAATAATTAGCTGAAAGTCTTTTAATTCGTTCTGGAACTTCCGCTGCATTATTTCCTTCTAGATAGTCAATTATCTGGCAGAGCAAAGTATCGCCTATTTGCTCCGTTCTCAAATCTATTCGTTCTACTGGTGGGAGGTCTTTTATTCCATAGATAGGGAATCTTACCGGTTCCTCGAATGGTTCCGGGGCTGGGTAAATTGGCGCGCGAGAAAGTGCATCTGCGTCAAGGTTTAACTTGCCTGGGCGGTGGAAGATCTGGATTGTGAATTCCTGCAATCTGAGGGACCACCTTGCTAATTTTGCATTTTCCGTTTTCAAATTTTGCAACCATTGCATAGAGAAGTGGTCTGTAAAGCATTCTATCTTTCTACCGAGAATGAAATTCCGGTATTTCTCTACCGCGTACAAAATTCCTAAGCATTCCTTCTCCGTTGCGGATAACTTTTGTTCCGACGTTGAAAGCTTCCGCGATGCGTAAGCGACGGGGTGGACTCCGTCTGTGTGTTTTTGCGCAAGAACACATCCGATCGCGATATCGGATGCATCGACGTGTAGAATAACCGGTAGCTTATCGCTGAAGTAAACCAGTACAGGTGCAGAGCACATGAGGTCCTTTAATTTCTGGAACGCTTCGTTGTGCAGATCCTGCCAGGGTAACAATTCATTCTTTTTGTCTGTGTACTTGGCGGCCAGCTCGTGAAGTGGTGCCGCCAAGTCTGCGAATTTTTCTATGAATACCCGATAGAAACTAGCAAGCCCTATAAATCTTACTAGATCTTTATATGTTTCTGGTACAGGGAATTCCTTAACCGCTAAAATTTTATCGGGATCGGGGCCGATCCCTTTTTCAGTAACGATATACCCCAGTATTTTACACGATGTGTTGGCAAATTTGCATTTTTTGCCGTTAATGGTCATATTGGCCTCGCGGAGAATTTGGAAGAGTTCTTCCAAATTCTCCAAATGTGACTCCCAGGTTTCACCTTTGACAGTTATGTCATCGATGTAGACCTGGAGTTTCCCGTCACGAATCATATGAGTGAAGAGGTTTTGCATAGTGCGTTGGAAAGCGCTGGGTGCGAAATGCACCCCGAAAGGTAGGCGACAATATTGATAAGTACCGCAATGGGTAATTATCGCTAATTTCTCCCGGTCTTTTTTATGTACCGGGAGTTGGTGGAAGCCTTGCGCCAAGTCGATGGCGCTGAAAAATTTTCCTTTACTTGATTGTAGGACCTCCTCAATGGAAGGTATTGGATACCTGTCCTCTTTGAACTTTGTATTTGCCTTTCTAAAATCGGCTACGAGCCGATAATTACCCGGTCCTGGTTTTTTAACCAGCATGACCGGGGATGCCCATGGGCTTTTGCATGGCTCAATTATTCCTTCTTTAAGTAGACCGTTCAAAATGTTTTCTATTATTAGTTTTTCTTTTTGAGCTACCCGTCTAGCGGGTTGCCACGCGGGCGTTGCCGCTGGTTGTAGTTCTATTTCGATAGGTTGGACGTCGGCTTCCCCCATGGGGAATGCCTCCGACGGCCACAGGTCTTGATATTTAGACAATAGTTCTAGCAATTGTTTTTGTTGAGCATCGCTTAGCGATTTTCCCATTTTTATTCTATCCGGATGGAATCCTTCGTTGAAACTAGAATCATCTTTGGAGTCGCTTATATTGCCTACGGTAAAGGGCAGTAATTTAATCTCGTTTTCGGGAGTGAGTTCTCTGTGGAAGCTGACATGTTTTGAAAAATCTAGTTTGTCCAGGGTCGCGAAGCGGCAAGTTGTCTCTTCGCATACGTAAAGATTATAGTAAGATACTTTCTTGCTGAAAATCGAGCAGGTTTCCAAATGGTCGTACCATTGCTTAAAGTTATAGGAGATAGTTTTGCAGATACATTTGTACTCAGGTTCTTTCAAAGCTTTATCTAAGTCAGAACATTGGTATTGATGTACTCTTGTTTGATACACCGTAGGGCAAACCATTCCGCAATTGCATACCGAATATCCTTGGTTATCGACCGTAGGTGTTGTTGGATGCTCGTTCTCTTGCACATGAGCGTGTTTGTTTACTTTATTTGTAAAGAGAATGCTGAAATTAGTGTCGGAAACTTCGTTTAAAGCTTTGAGGTCGGGCCAACCGATTAACATATCTGCATTAAAATTGTTTACGTCGAATACCTGAACTTTTATTTTGTGTGGAGAAGGTATCAGCACTGTTATTGTTATATGGCCGAGGGATTGCATTGTATGTCCGGTAAAGCTTTGGATAGTGTGCCTAGTGTCTTCGATAATAAAGAGTTCGAGTTGCAATTCTTTTAATTTTGTTAGGGTAATCACTGAGATGCTAGAACCGGTATCCACCAAAGCTCGCAATGGTCCGAGCTTCGTGTTTAGCGTAATGAATGGCTGGCCGGAGTCTGAACGAGTATGTTTATCCTGTGTATCGCAAACCATCAGAACTCTGTCTTGACGGCGTGCTGCTGGTCCTGTTGTATTTTGTTGTGTTCTGAGCGGACATTGGAGCGTCGGATGACCCTCTCCGCCGCACTTCCAGCATTGTACTTTATTTGTCGGTAAATTTGTCACTGCCTGGGTTTGATCTTCCGCTTGGAACGTATTGAAGTTGGGCGTTTGTTGGGTGTTCGCATACTGATTGCGGTTATAATTCCGATTGCTATTGTTGCCGTTATTATTATAATTATTATTTCTATAGCCACGATAATTATTGTTATAGCTGTTCTGATTGTATCCCCTGTTATAATTATTGCCATAAGACTGGTTCCTTTGGGAATTATTGTTATTATATCGCTGGTTATTAAAGTTGTTATCGTAACGGCTATTATAAGAACTGCGATTATTGCCGTTATTGTAATTTCGGTAACCGTTGTTATTATAATTATTTCGATTATTGTAATTATTGAAATTACCGCTACGGTTGTTATTGAAAGGTCGGTTGTTGATATAACTGCGAGAGTTATTCCGAAAATTATTGTCAAACGGTCGATTTCTGTAGATGTTATCATTAAAAGACCTAGTATTTTCCCGGACTTGGATAGGGAATGGCCGCATATTGGGTATATTGAGAAATCTTTTCGTCCTAAGCAGGTCCCTCAGATCGAATTCATCTTCCGATTCTACTTCCGCACGATCTAAGTTCGTGCGAAAAATTGGGTTCATAGCAACATTTGTCGTTGTGTGTTTGTTTGTAGACAACCTATCTTCCATTTCTATTGCGCGAGCCACTTTTACCAGGAAATCCTCTGGAGTTTCCGGTGTTAAACAAGTGACGTCTCGCAACAAAGTGCCTGATAGGCCATTGGTAAGTATATCAGCAATTTCCTGTTCTTCATAGTTTTTATTTAGAGATCGTAATATATCGATAGTTTTCATGATATCTGTGAAGTATGATTGTATTGATTCGTTGTCTTGCTTTTTTCGCTTATTGAGGTAACGGGTCATGTAGGACGTGTAGCCAGGTGGCCGAAATGCTGCCACTAGCGTATCCTTCAAAATTGGCCAGGTAACATCGTCGGGGATGGTTGTACGCATGTACCAAGATAGGGCCGAACCTTGTAAGTATAAGGACACCCGGTTGATCCGCTCCACGTCGGTCCAACCTTGGGCGTCGGTAATAACTTCGTACTTTTTAATGAAAAGACCGATATCGTCTTTTCCATTGTGCGAAAACTTGGGCGGCTCGACTGGGTCGGGCCTAGTAGGGGCGTTGGCGATAGCATTGCCTATCGCTGCCCCCAGTTCGTCAGCGTCTAACGCTGCCATATTGAGAACTTTAAAAAATATTTTTATCGTCCAGCTATATATCAGAAGCAGCAGCAGAAATCAGCTTTATGAAATGGTTGCTGGATGCCAAAATGAATTAGAAGTAATGAGAATTATTATTAGAAATATTTTGCAGGATTTCCTATTTTTACCCTGGTTTAGGTTTGAGCGACTACCCCGCGGTGCCTATTATCTTAGCGATAATAATTGTATTGGTTTTAGGTGTGAATTATTACTGCAAATTCGGGCTGAAGAATTCGGATTGGTATATGTATAAAGAAAATATAAAAGTTAGTACCTTAACCACTGCGTGGTACAGAATTTTGAGTAATATATTCATACATTTGTCGCACAATATGCAGAAGATCTATATGTGTTAAAATGTAATTTGTTTGAGTAGACTGATCAGAGGTTTCTTTTTTTGGTTCTGGAGTAACTGGTATAGTGTCTGTATTATTGTATGTCGGTATACCGTTAGAAAGGGAGAAAGGACAGACCGCTTGATAATGCCCTGGTAACCTACAGTTGTAACAAATACGGTGTGCAATTCGAGTTTTGTTCTTTGGCATTTGTATCGTATATTTATGTATTAATCCCATACGTCAGTTGAAGTGATATCGTGTATATAAGACGCCAAGAGAATTTAGGTTGCGGATGTGTTACGTACTACTCGATTTCGACCAGGTCTATTAGTCCGTTGCTCTTTTTTGTGTGGGTACTCGATTTGGGTTAGAAGAAATTTAAGTCGTTCCACTTTTCTGTATAGGGAAAGAGAAATTTAAATTACGTAAAAGTAGATTAGAGTTAGAAGGAATTAGGTCGTTGCACTTTTGTGTATATAGAAAGAGAAATGTAGATTGCGTAATAGTCGATTAAAGATTGAAGGAATTAGGTCGTTGCACTTTTGTGTATATAGAAAGAGAAATGTAAATTGCGTAATAGTCGATTAGAGATTGAAGGAATTAGGTCGTTGCACTTTTGTGTATATAGAAAGAGAAATGTAGATTGCGTAGTAGTCGATTAGAGATTGAAGGAATTAGGTCGTTGCACTTTTGTGTATATAGAAAGAGAAATGTAAATTGCGTAATAGTCGATTAGAGATTGAAGGAATTAGGTCGTTGCATTTTTGTGTATATAGAAAGAGAAATGTAGATTGCGTAATAGTCGATTAAAGTTGCTACTATTTCTGATTATAGTAGAGGGAAAATGTAGGTCGCGTAACTGCTGCGTTCTACTTGATTACTTTGAAGGAATTAGGTCGTTGCTCTTTCTCCTGATACATATGGATCTGGGTCACTGAGTTTTCTGTTAATGATTGATTGTATTGCAAAAAAACTAGGCCAATTCCTTCAAAATGGCCTGGTTGTAGATCTACAGATGAATAGTTATGATTATACTAAGTTATCAGTGAGTGAAGCTTTCCTGTAGGAAGAAAGATGGCAAAAGAAGTAGCCGTTTCTAAGCCTGCTATAAACAGTATACCAACGCAGAATATTTAATGTTGATTGCGATAATCGTTCGTATGTGTTATGTGCTCCGTTTGTATTGTGTATTGCACTGATCGTGTGGTGATGTATGCGCGCTCGCAAGTTACTAGTAGGTTGCTTACTATATGCAGTATATTAAGGACAGAATCTTAGCAATGACGATATAGAATTGAATTTATTGAAGTAATGTTCTTATACTGTTATTAGTGGATAACTGTAAAAGTCTATTAGTAGTTTCCGATTGTAAAGTTACGAGGTAAATACCTTGTTCGTAGCTGTGGTATATTGTTATTACTGCTTGATTATTTTAAAAGGCCAGTAACAACTGCAGTTTTTAAAGAAAAATCAATTCAGCTTTTTTGACGTTTTTAATTTTTTATTAATACTAGTTGTTGTAATTCTATGTAGACCGCGTATTCGTGCGCTTATCCGCAGAATTACACTTTTCTCGGTTCGCTCGCTTAATGAAAAAGTTTCACTTCGCTCGTTTGGTCCTAAGGGTTATACGGTCGGGAACTTTAGTGACTATACATTTACAATAGTAATGCTTATGGCGCGCATACAGTACTGTGTTAAATGAATGGTATGAGAGCGGGTGTGTGTCAGATCAGTGTTAAAGATACCAATTTAATGTTTTTTCTGTTCTTTGGCAAGATATAACAAAAGTTATTAGGCAAATATGTTTATATAATTGAGTTATGCGGAATAGTGAAGTTTGAAGAAAAAAAAATTTTTCGAAAATTTTATGATGTTTATCGCTGTTCTTAATGGATAAGTTTGTAAAGCGGAATGTAAATAATTATTTTGAAAGGGATGGCCAATCCCTAAGTAATTTCTTTACGATTCCACTTACCTCATCCTAGGAATGTGGTGTGTTCTTTTTCAGTACTGATGATGTCGAGAAAGTAACGCGTCTGCGACAGGGAATTGCGGTCCGCTAGGTGAGCTTCGGTACGTTCCGTTGTGGCAATGCCAAGGTGTGATGTCCCGTGTACTAGTGTATTCTTCTAAACGTCGGTGTGATCCGGAATCCGGAAAAGTAGGGGCTGTAGTTATGGCAAGGCTGAGGTTTAACGTCCCGTACGCTATCGTATGTGTCAATGAGATCCGTAAAGCTAACGGCCGCTGCCGTGAAAGGTCAATCGTTTGTCGGGAGAGACAAAGTTTAAGAAAATTTAGGGATCAGCGCATACAGAAAGTGAAAAAGCAAACCGAACCACGCTCTGCTACCAATGTAGCCTTCGCTATCGTAAGGAGAAAGGATAATACAGTCGCAGCCTATACTATAGCCAAACAGCCGAGAATAACGGGACAACAACTTTATCGGGAAGACACGGATACGCGTACATCGCTACTGAATCTGGGTCAGTCGGATCCTGGGCGAAAGCGCCCAGGATCCGTAATAACAGATCAATACAGCTACAAAGAATCAATACCGCCACAAAGACATCCCACACTACTGGGCGAGGAATAACGTCCAATCCTGGATGTTGAATAATCATCCAGGATCGATATACATGCATATGTGTAGGATACTGCGGTATCCTACATTTTATTGTGCTGCTGATCTAACGTTGGTCCATGTCGGTTCTGTGTTGTACACCTTATCGATAGCCCTATCATCAGACTCATAACCCAACAAACAGCGGTATTCCAGTCACACAGAGAAAACGGGTACCCTCTAAACATTAGCACAATCAGTGTTACACCGCGTCCGGAAATGTGAGATTAGATAGCCGAACTGGAGAGTCACCAGTGCCAATGCCGGCGCGTCGGACATATGACTCTCGTGATATGAGTCACATTCTGCGACAATAACATAACAATAAAGCGATAACAAAAATATACAGCCGTTCTTTGCTTTAGCTTTATTTGGCATATAATTTACTGTTCTTCTTTGTTTTTTGCAGACTGACGCGAAACAATTAAGTACCTGACCCAAATTAGTGTCCTGCAATGGACTGGAAAATCCACTCCAATCCAATCCAATCCATAATTTGGATTGGATTGGTCGGATTTGAGCAAAAAAATTATGGTTTGGACTGGATATGGATTTAGTCTGGGGAAAATGGACTGGACTGGTTTCGGAAAGCCAGTCCAGAATATCCATATAATATAAATTATATTATATTAGCAAGTGCACAGTGCGGTATCAGCGACGTTGCGAAAGTCGAATTTATTGTTTCGCTTCGGCCAGTCTAAGCCACGCTTGCGCTTAATTTGCGACCCAGAACACTGCTTTTTTTACAGCAACTTTGATCGTCTTTCAGAATTCTCCAGCGGTACTGCTGCTCACCCAATCAAAACATTAAAGTGCCTCATTCGAAATGGATATGCGGATTATGAAAAGTGTATTGCTCTACCATATTGTAATCAACTCGTTGTTTGCCCGCAGCGCGCACGCAGCCCACAATACGTGTGGATTTAAAACAGCAAGTAAACAATAAAAAAGTCAGCAGCAAATTCAGCCATGCGTCAGAAGTATAATTTAAAAAGATTGCCGTACAAGGTTGCATTTGTTTGAGAACACTAAAAAATATTTAGTTTTAAAAATGTCGAATTCAGTACGCACATTGGGACACAGTGGACGAAATTAGAGAAATTTATATAAGAATCTTAACGTGTTACGCATTTAACAGCGGTTTTACATTATCCTTTTGATGCACAGCTGAATTTATTCTGACATTTCTAATTTTCTTGCATTTCTTATAAAAGCACATGTACCTACGTAGAGGTCATTACCTGATCACAGTGTAGAGCATTCCCTTGCATATTACTGTATGTGTACCCTTTGAGAAGAACTTTCATGCAAATGTTAACTGAACAAATAGTATCCACTGGGCTTTTTTTCGCTTTAATTATAATTTGTTTTAAAAACTTTTAACGAACTGAATTTTCGAAAAACAATTGGATTGGATTGGACTGGATTTGGATTACGAAAAAAATTTTCGGATTGGACTGGTTGGATAGGCTAAGTTGAGTTTTGGTTTGGATTGGGTCTGGGAATTAAAAATAGCTTTCGGGTTGGACTGGACTGAGTTTTGGCATCCATTGCAGGACACTAACCCAAATACATTTATTTCACAATAGATGTATTTGCAATTAGAAATTAGAACAATTAGCAATTCGTGTCGTCTTAAATCAGAAATTTATTCCGGTAAAATTAAGTGCCACGGAGACTGGGTGCTGAACGAATAATAGCCGTCACAAACGCACCTTAATTTTTCATAATATATTGGTGGAGTTTTGCCATTGCGCGTGCCGCGCGGCCTGGAACCGACGGCCGAACAGGGACTCGGCCGCAGTCCCGCCGCCCTGCTGAGGAAAAGCCTCGTTATCGCAGCGCGTAAGGCAAGCCCAGCGTCGTGGCCCGCTATCTACTGCCCCTATTAAAAATAAACATACGGTCCATATGTTTAAGAGTACGTTTTTTAGTACATAGGTCCATATAAATTTCTATG